>PVJN01017322.1:0-40786 GCA_004026805.1 Lasiurus borealis | reverse complement strand
AGTTAAGATTTAGGAAATTAGGTTTTGCTATAATTACAAGTATTGAGGAAGTAGGAAAAGTCCATTTTTTTAAAATATATTTTATTGATTTTTTACAGAGAGGAAAGGAGGGAGATAGAAAGTCAGAAACATTGATGAGAGAGAGACATCGATCAGCCGCCTCCTGCACGCCCCACAGTGGAGATGTGCCCGCAAGCAAAGTACATGCCCCCAACTGGAATTGAACCTGGAACCTTTCAGTCCGCAAGCCGACGCTCTATCCACTGAGTCAAACCAGTCTTGGCAGAAATTCAGTTTTAAAGTAAGTTAATAAAGATGACTTAAAGATTATGTACATCTTCATACCAGAAATAAGGTAAAAACACAGCTATAATTTAACAAATAAACCTGAGTCATCCCTCTTTTTTTATGGTCCATGAAAGTGATGAAACAACTTTCTAGGCCCAAAATAGTCGCTTATGCCTGTGGTGCCACATCAGTACACCAAAGCTCGATTCCTATACATCCTGGCTCTGACCAGAAATGCAGTCTATCCAGCCAGCCAATCCTTAAACTCCAACCCAAGTCTGGGCTCCATACTTATTTCTTTCTCATCCCAAATTAGGTTGGCTATGTGGCTATTTTCTACTTGTCTCTTCCTTATTCTCTGTTCTTTATTCAGTAAAGACTTCCTGCTTCTGCTGCACTTTGCAGTTCTCCCAATGGAGGCTGTTTAGCCTCATGAATTGTTAAGTACTTTGTTTACATTGCTTGGTCTTCTTTAATTATTTTTTAACAAAAGTAAACACCTATAAATGAAAATGGAACGATTCAATTAGTTATCTTGAATCTTAGTATGACAATAAAAAACAAGCCAAGGGCAAATTTATCTACCCTTGACTTAAAATGGTAAATCTCCACAATAGCATTTATCCCAAGGATCTTTAAATTAGCAAAGGCATCCATGGAGTTAATATATAAATTCAGACTATTCTTACTATTCACAGCAGTTATGTTTTATAAAGTCTCAGTGAACAGGGATTTAGCAAATACAGAGCCATTGCTCCTGAGGAAAATATAGAGTGAGGTTGTTGAGAAGCTCTGCTTACACTTTTATCAACCTCTTTTTTTTTTTCCCCCAGAGAAGAAGGGGGAGAGAGAGAGAGAGAGAAGCATCAATGATGAGAATTAATCATTGATTGAGCAGCTAACTCCTGCATGCAACCTGGGCATGTGCCCTGACCGGGAATCGAATCGTGACCTCTTGGTTCATAGTTCGACACTCAACCACGGAGGCCCCATTGGCCAGGCCACTTGCACCAACTTTGCACATGATCTTGTTTTATGTGTGTTTCTGTTTAAAGACACTTTTATTTAATACTAGAGGCCCGGTGAACGGATTCATGCACCAGTGGGGTCCCTAGCCTGGCCTGCGGGGATCAGTGGACCTCTGTGCCCTGCAGCCCCTGCCAGCTCCTCAGGCTCCAGCCCACTGTCCACGTAGACGCCCCATAGAGCATGAAGTAGTGTGTGAAGCAGCAGGCTGCTGGGGAGGAGCCCAAGTTTGGGCTGGCATAGCACTGCTCCTGCTCATTCCGGTACTGCTGTGCCCAGCGGGAGTGGGTGCGGGAGAGACTCGGGCCTCCATGGCTGTGCTCACCAGCCATCAGAGCAGCTTCTAGTTCTTGTCTCTCAGCTGAGCTCCAATGGGCATGCGCAACTAGAATTTATGTAATTGTCAAAGCACTTGAAATAGTTCAAAATAAAATATGTACAAAATTAAATTGCTTAGAGCTATAACATTGAATGAAGACTAAAAATAATCTACAAATGTTTCCCTGTTACATTAAGTTGTTCATTTTTTGTTTTGTTTTTACTGGTGGGAGTGAGCAATATATGAAATGATTGATCTAGAACTTGTATTTCTGGCCCCTAGCAGGTCTGTGGATGAAATGAATACCGGCTGTGTTGTATTGGGCTACCATCTCTAGCTGATTTATTGACAGTGAACATATTTGGTAGAGTGTGACGATTAGAGAAACTACAGAACTGCTCTGGAGTCTATTATTGTGGAAATGTTTCTGTGTCAAACAGCCGGAAGGAGCTGTGTGGCAGTTCTCTGGGGTGAATGTTTCCTAAGGCCGAATGCTGATATGTTTATTACTAAGATACTGTGAATATTTTCAGACCACTGATTTTTCAGGAGATTCTGAAAGGATAGGTATTCTATATAATAAAAGCTTAGTATGCAAATTGTCCCCTCAACCAGGAGTTCATCCAGGAGTCTGACCAGGGGACAGGGATGACTGGGGGAAATGAGGGAGGCACTGGCCGGTGGCAGGCAGCCACTAGGGAAACTTCCAATGCAGAGATTTCATGCACTGGGCCTCTGGTCTTTCTATAATCAGTTTTCAAAGTCATTGATATACCCTTATATGTAACTACAAAGCAAGTAAGACACATCACTAAAATCTGTTAGTAGAAGCTGAGGGACTTGAACATTATTTCTGAGTTATTTGTAATTCTTAGTGAAATTTTAGGAAATGCAAGAGCTCTGGGGAACATAAGTGGTCAATTTAAGGGAAGAAAATTAGTCAATTTGATGGTAACACTAAATGCCAAAAAGTGACTTTAGAAGGAAAAGGAAGGTTTTTAAAAACTTCAAAGATTCTTTGAAAAACAAACAAACATTTATATATAGGGAAGATAAAATTCAGAAAAAAAGTGGCAGGAACAAAAGAGTAAGTTGGGAAAATTCCAGATAATCAAGCTAGTTTGACTACATGTTTTTGCCTATTCATAACTCAGATGTTAGAAAATAAGTTCTTAAAAAGTTAGAGTCAATATGTACAAAGCCTAATGGGATTTCAACCTGTTTTTGGAAAAGCCATCAGATGGAGATGCAGTGGCAGACTTAGCAGAGAGAGAGAAGGAACAAACCAGGAATGAATGGACCCCAACAAAGCCCAGAGAAGGGGGGTCAGCACTCAGGAGCACTGTAATGTGAAAACCGGACTGAAGACAAGGAGTTGAAGTTGAGATTGAAAAGAGAAGATAGAGAACTCCAGAAGGATCAAGAAAGAACACTGATATGGAAAATACTACTTCTGAAAATTGTCTCACAGGTTTGATGGAGTAGATAAGCGAAGCCTATTTGTTTTAAAAAATTAATTATAATCACAGCACTACATGACTCAGTGTTGAAGAGTATTGACATCATCTAAATATTTACATAGTCCAAGTATTATCCTCGTAATTAGCTAGTTAAGATTAATAAAGGAAAGAAAGCAAAGGGAGAGTCAGACATTGTAGGGCATCTTCAGGTGAGTAGCAAAATTCTGTTTGCTTCACCAGGAAGCCACACCTTCACACCCGAGGGAATTGGAGCATTGTCCCTCCAAGGGGATTAGCACCCCTATCTTTCCCCACCGGGTACCAGATTGTTGGGGGGGGGGAGAAGAGGGAGGTAAGCGGATGTGCAGTAGAAGCAGAATTAGTCAAGGTAATGAAGAGAAGGTGCTTGCCTATCAGCCTAGCCTGGGGAACAATGGCTTGGCTAGGTGGTGACCCCATCAGAAGCATGCGGAATCTTGCAAAGTTAATTGATTAGTTTTTAGAAGCTCCTAGTTAAAATCCCCAGGCAAAGAGTTCCCTCACTCACTCTTTTTCTCTCTTGCTCCTTAACATGCACTCACTAGTACAATGGCCTGTTCTGTCTCCATAGTCATGTGGCTTGAAGGAGCCTAGTAGACATCACATTGAGGATACTGGACTGGATGGGGCTTTGATATGGAGCAGAAAGCTTGGCCCTGCTTAAGACAAGCTTGGACTTCTTCCAGGGCGGGAAGGATGGAGATGAGACCATCGAGAGGAATCCCCTTAATTTACATCATCAGTAAAGCTTTCCATGAACCCCATCCTCCTGTGGCAGCCTCAGGCAATTCTTTACTGGAAACACCCAAGAGTTCCACTTCCACCAATAACACAAATAAATATAGAATCATAATGTGAACAATAATTAAGATTCGATTTGCAGAAATTTGGAAGGAGGTGATAAAGTACTATCCTCAACTAACTTGTCAGGAAGACCGTAGATGATGTCTGAAACAAAAAATAAGATGAAATAGTGTAAACATTAAAGCTAATATATGAAGAAAGAGCTGAAACACTTAAAAGTATTTTTCTTAGTGCCAGAATTCTGGAGTAGACATTAGCAAGAGAAACAATTAGAAAAAAAAAGAAGCCAGTTTCTATTATAAGCCTTAGTAACATTTACCTCTTTTTAAGTGCACTCGAATGTACAAACAAAAAGGTTAGCTAATAATGGGAAGAGATTTGAACAATGGCATAGAAGTGGTTCGTGGTATCATTTTATAGGCCAATGGGAGAACAAAACCCTTATATTATTGATATGTAGATACCCTTTTAAAAAATTTCACCATTCCTTGACTTCTTCTTTTTAGACTTTTATCATTATTTTTATTTAGAATAAAAAAAAAGCATTATGTTATTCTGTTGCTTAGCTATGAGTGCCCTTAAGGCCATCCACCAGTTGCTACCTCTGCTAAATGGTGTCTTTTGCCTTTTTAAATCTTTGTATCTATTTCCATACATAAAGCCTATGTTACACCAGTTTGAAATTTAAATGCTCTATCATGCATTGTTCCCTCTGAGTTTTTTTCTGACTTAAATATCCTTCTCTCTTAATTGAAACCTTTTTATTTGTACTTTAGCCTGGTTTTTAATTTGTTTTTTTTTTAATATTTCTATCAATGTATAATTGACAAAATGTATCCTACCAGTTTCAATGATATGTCATAGTGATTAGGTATTTATACACATTATTAAATGATTCCCCACAGTAAGTCTGGTTACCATCTGTTACCCTACAAAGCTCTTACAAGCATTGCCTATATTCTCCATTATATCCCCATTACTTATTTATTTTATCATTGAAACTTTGTAGCTCCTAATCCCCTTCACCTATTTTGCCCTTCTATCCCTGGTAACCATATATTTTGCTTATGTCTATGAGTCTTTTATTTTCCTCATTTGAGGATATTTGTTTCATTGTCTTCTAGAGAAAGAGAAAGAGAAAAAAGAGAGCAATATCCATGTGAGAGAGACACATCCATCAATTGCCTCTTGCATGCACCCCAAACAGGCTAGCCTTTGAACCTGCCTTTGACCAGGTGCGTAGGCCAATACTCTATCTACTGAATAACACAGGGCATTTGGGGTTTTTTTTTTGCTAATTTGTTTTTTTTTGTTTTTTTTTTTAGATTTCACATGTAAGTGACATCATATGGCATTTGCTTTTCTTCGACTGGTTTATTTCACTTAGCATAATATCCTGTAGGACCATTCATGTTGTCACATAAGGCAAGATTTATCCTTCTTATAGCCGAGTCTTCTGCAAAAAGAAATTAGAAATCTATTCAAGTCCTCCTAAAGTTTACATTTAAAGACAACTATATTTTATAGTTATTTTATTATATCCAGCAACCAGTCCAGTGATCTGTACCGCATAGCATTTCAATAACCATTTATGGATAATGCAGAATTATAGGGAACTAAGTTTAGTAATTAATCCACGTCTTATGTCAACTGGATGTGAAAGCCTATAATATGGAGATACTTTCATACATATCACATCACTCAGGGTAAGGATTTGCTCTGAAGAGATGTTATGTACAGATAGTCTAACCTATTAACGGTGGCTCTATTCTTACAAAGACCAAAAATTGATTTAGTTTGTCAGACTGCATATAAACAGGCAGCAAGTAATTCTGACCTTCCGCAGCGACGGAGCCTGGTATTTGTAAAACCACAAGTTTTAAAGAAACACATCATCTAATAAACTGGAAACGGTGGTGACATTTTGCAGCTTAAATGTGAGACGAAAGGGCATTTCATTGACATTCATGATGCTCTAAAACAAAGGAAATTACATCGTCCATAAACAGCATTAAGTAGCCCACCGGTGTTTCTCCACTTTGCTGATTATTCATGCAACCTCTGGACGGGTCTCAGCTGGCTCACATACCGCCCTGCCCTGCTCAACTCTGCAACCTGCTCTGTGGCCTCCTCTCTCTCTGTCTCTCTCTCTCTCTCTCTGTCTCTCTCTGTCTGTCTCTCTCTCTCTCTCTCTCTCTCTCTCTCTCTCTCTCTCTCTCTCTCTCTCTGTCACATCAAAGCAGCCTGCTCATTCTCCACCTCGGCTGGGGCCGCCTCTGTGGCTTTGAAACCTGCTCAGAGCTCAGGGTCCCCGGGCACTGCCTTCAGCAGAGACCTGAGCTGCTTCTCATTCCCGCTCTGCTAGGCGTGAATTGGTACAGGAAGGAAGTCCTTAGATTCCGCAGCCAGTTCCATCCCATTTAAATCCAAAGGAGGATGTGTCTGCAGGAAAAGTGTCTCTGGATCTGTAGAGGACAGAGACTCACAAGCTGTCTAGTATGAAATCAGACCATACAGAGAAGATGGAAAAGCCACATTGCTAAAGAGGAGAGGGATTGTGAGGTAGCCGCAAGTGGTCACATGACATAAGATATGTCACAGATGTTCTCAAAGAATGTCAGGAAGTCTGGATATTCCCAGACCCTTTCATTGGCATGGAAGAAGTCAAAGCTACCTGTTTTCATAAACAACTAAGGTGTTATTTGCCTCTCCTTCTTATTCTCTCTGGAACAAGCAGTATAGTTTTATGGATTCAGGACATTATGATATCAGTTTGAAGACAAGTTGTGTGTCTGTGTGTCATTTTCTTTAATTCCTCAATTTAAATATCTAGGAAACATCCAGAGATACAAGCAACACAAACAAAAGCTTTTGGGGTTCCTCAATCCAGGCATCCCTTGCTTTGCCTGGTTCTGAGTTTTCTGTTCACACTGTGTTGTGCGGAGTGAGAATGGCCTTTAACTGTGAGAGTATAGAGCTGTGTGTCCGGAAAGATTTTTCCAGGGGGCAGGTGTGTTTACAGTTCTGACCTTCTGATTTGAGGCACTGTATTTGAATGCTTACTCTTCGTCTTCTGTTATAAAGAGAGGCTAAGAATCTCTATCCAGTCTTCCTCTTAGAATTTTGTGAGTGTCTGATAACGATTAAGATCATAGAAATAAAAAAATAAATAAAAACACTTCAGTAATGGCAAACTTTAATGATACACTACCACTAACATGTGTATGCTCCTTATATGGAAACACTGATCTAGGCAAATGATGTCGCTGATTTACCCTTACAATTACTTTATAACATACATAGGGTTATTATCCATCTGTTACGTTTGATGAAACTGAGGTTGAGAGAGGTTAAATATTTTTTATAAATGAACAAACATTTCTTGGGATATATTCCTAGCAGTGGGATTACTGGATCAAATGGTAGTTCCATTTTTAGTTTTTTGAGGAAATTCCACACTGTTCTCCACAGTGGTTGTATTAGTCTGCATTCCCATCAACAGTGCACGAGGGTTCCTTTTTCTCCACATCCTCACCAGCACTTGTTCTCTGTTGATTTGTTCTTTGTTGATTTTTCTGACAGGTGTGAGATGATACCACATTGTCTTTTGATTTGCATCTCTCAGATGATGAGTGACTTTGAGCCTGTTTTCATGTATCTCTTGGTCTTCCTTATGTCCTCTTTCAAAAAGTGTCTATTTAGGTTTGTTGCCCATTTTTTGATTGGATTGTTTATCTTCCTTTTGTTATGTTGTATGAGTTCCCTATAAATGTTGGAGATTAAAGCCTTATTAGTGATAACATTGGCAAATATGTTCTCCCATGCAGTGGGCTTTCTTGTTGTTTTATTGATGGTTTCTTTTGCTGTGCAGAAACTTTTTATTTTGATGTAATCCCATTTGTTTATTTTCTCTTTAGTTTCCATTGCCTTAGGGGCTTGGTAACAAGGAACAACAGCCTGTAATTATTAGAACAGAGAGTCTAGGTCAGTGGTCAGCAAACTTATTAGTCAACAGAGCCACAGTTTGCCAACCACTGCTCTAGGAGCTGTATCAGTGAAGAAATTGCTTCGTTATATGCCTGAGATTTTGCTGCCTGTGAATTCCTCTAATATTTTTATGGTTTCCTGTCTTATGTTTAAGTCCTTTATCCATTTTCAGTTATTTTTGTGTATGGTATAAATTGGTAGTCTAGTCTCATTTTTTTTGCATGTATCTGTCCAATTTTCCCAACACCATTTATTGAAGAGACTGTCTTGACTCCATTGTATGTATGAATATATCCTAGGAAACTAGAAACATCAATCAGAGAGGATATATGCACCCCTGTGTTCATAGAAGCATAATTTACCATAGCTGAGATTTGGAAACAGCCTAAGTTCCCATCAGTAGATGAGTGGATTAGAAAACTCTAGTACAGCTATACAAGGGAATACTATGATGCTGTGGAAAAGAAGGAATTCTTACCATTTGCCTCAGCATAGATCAAACTGGAGAGCATTATGCTAAGCATAATAAGCCAGTCAGAGAAAGATAAAGATCACATGATCTCACTTATTTGTGGAATATAACAAACAACATAAACTGATGAACAAAAACAGATCCAGAGACAGAGAAGGATCGATCAGACCATCAGACCACAGAGGGAAGGCAGGGGAGGGGAGGGAAGGGAAGAAATCTACCAAAGGACTTATATGCATTCATATAAGCCTAATCAATGGACACCAACACCAGGGGAGTGAAGGCATGAATGGGGGTTGGGAGGGCAATGGGGACATAAGGACACATATGTAATATCTTAATCAATAAAGACAAAAAAGAGAAAAAAAAAGGCGACTTGAAAATTGGGGTTGCAAAAAATAAATTAAAAAAATGAACAAACATTTCTATTTAGAGAAGTTTTATTTTAGAAAAAAATGATCATAAAGTACAGAGTTGCCATATACCTTCTCCACTCACAAATAGCTATGCATTTGTACAAAATTGAACTTACAGTGACACATTATTACCCCCTAAAGACTATAGTTTACATTCAGGTTTATCCTTGATGTTATTTATATTCTATGGGTTTTGACAAATGTTTCCTGGCATGTATCCACAGTTATAGTATCACATAGAATAGTTTCACTGCCCTGCACTCCTTTGAGCCATGCCTATCCATCCTTCCTTCCCCACCACTCCTGGCAAACACTGATATTTTTACCTTCTCCATAGTCAGGAATGTGATATAATTGGAATCCTTAAGTATATAGTCTCTCACATTGTCTTCTTTCTCTTAATCATGTTTAAGTTTCTTCTGTGTCTTTTTATTGTTTGAACACTGAGTGACATCTCATGTGTATGTACTACAGATCATTTATTCACTCGCCTGCTGAAGGACATCGTGGCTGCTTCTAAGTTTTGGCAATTATGAATAAGGCTGCTATCACCATCATTTACAGGTTTTGTTTGTTTGTTTGTTTGTTTTTTGAGTGAATGTAACTTTTCAACTCCGTTGGGTAGTTAAATGGCAAGAAGCCCGATTGCAGGATCTTATGGTACAAATGGGTTCCAGTCTGTGAGAAAGAGCCCAAATGTCTTCCACAGAATCTGGACTATTTTGCATTCCCAAGAGCCGTGAATGATGATGATTGGTTTATGTTGTTAAGTAACTTTTCTTTTTTAAATTTTTTAATATATTTCATTGATTTTTTACAGAGAGGAAGGTGGAGGGATAGAGAGTTAGAACATCGATGAGAGACAGACATTGATCAGCCACCTCCTGCACGCCTCCCACTGGGCAACCAAGGTACATGCCCTTGACCTGAATCGAACCTGGGACCTTTCAGTTCATAGGCCTACGCTCTATCCACTGAGCCAATCTGGTTTCAGCTTAAGTAACTTTTTAACTTGCCCGAAGTCATATAGCTAACCAGTGGTTGATGTGGAATTGAAATTCAGGATGAGGCTGACAAGCTTCAGAATTCAAAACCCTTAAAGGAAAAGCAAAACACCAAGTAGTACTCATTTAGCCTTTTATCCCCACCCCCCCTCCACCCACACCAAGAGCTTCCTGGCTATTGGGGAATTTCTGCTTTGCCCAGTTGGAAAGATCTGGAGCATTCTAGAATGTGTTCTGGGAATAGGATGAGAGGATATTGCTTCCAAAATACTACTCTACCAATCCCTGCAGTTTCGCATGCAATATATTTGTGAATACCTAAATAAATAAAATTACAGCTCCAAAAGCTCCTGGCGTTATGTAAAACAGAGCTTTTTATTTATTTATTTTTATTTTCTAGAAGGATTTTGTTATTCATTTTGTTAGCCATGAAGAAGGAACTTGATGTCAACAAACTTAAAGAAATACCTAACAGTGATTTAAGACTTGGATGCAACCACAGACGGAAAGAATGAAAGTGAGAGAAAATATCCAAACTGCCTTTCTTTGGTCGATGAGATAAAATTTATGCATTTTCCAAAGAGGCCGCGATGTAATTTGGAATACATATAACATACATAATTATTTTATGAAGCTTCTTCATTCAATCTCATTTTTTTTCCATTTTCCATCTGTTATGCTTTTGACTTGTCAGCAATATATTCCATAAAAGTTGAGAAAGAACTATAAAAGTGGCCCGTTCTTTTTCCCAATATGGACATATAGCTGTGCGCTGCAAGAGAAAAATAAAGCCTGTTTCCTGTTACGATATTTGAGGAAACAATAAGTTTCAAAGACAGTATCCTTGGCTCCCAACCCTCCCATCAATCACCCCCCACTCCAACCCAGGGAAGCACTGCATCTGGATGACTCTTGGCCAACTTTCTTTTTTCTTTTTTAAAAAAATATATATTTTACTGATTTTCCACAGAGAGGAAGGGAGAGAGTGAGTTAGAAACATTGATGAGAGAGAGACATTGATCATCCGCCTCCTGCACGCCCCCTAATGGGGATGTGCCTGCAACCAAAGTACATGCCCTTGACCAGAATCAAACCTGGGACCTTTCAGTCGGCAGGTTGATGCTCTATCCACTGAGCCTTTGCCCACTTTCTTAGTACAATGTGGCTGTTGATCTCTCGTGGCCTCTTCTAACTTCTAGTGAGAGATGACCGAGTCCCAAGCCACATGCTTACTTTCCGCAATAAGTGGGAGGTAAAGACTGATGTCTCATTTACAAGGTTTCTTTGTACCCTAGCTTGCTTACCAGGATCTCCTTTGATTTAGACCCTTTCACTCAGCACTTACAGATTTTTTTTATATTTTAATAAAGCTGTTTTATTAAAATAAGCAGCACTAAAATAGGCCAAGGAGATATGGGGAGAACTTCACTTGTGTTCCAGTTTTTGCTAACGTCTCCGTCAGTGATGTATGAGGTGCATGTGCAGTGAATGAAGCTAACCCGTGGTTAAAGCTCACCATGACTAGCTATAACTTATCACTTTCCCCAGCTCTTCCCAATGGCAGCAACCTAAGGGTTGGGGAAAGTGATGTTATTTAAAAAAAAAAAAATGTTTTTATTTATTTTAGATAGAGAGGGAGAGGGATAGAGAGATAGAAATATCGATGAGAGAGAAACATCTATGAGCTGCCTCCTGCACGCCCCCTACAGGGATCGAGCCTGCAACCAGGGCATGTGCCTCGACTGGGAATCGAACCAGTGACCTCTTGGTTCAGGGTTGATGCTCAACCACTGAGCCATACCGGCTGGGCCCTAAACAACACGCTGCTTAAAAATTGTCTCAGAAAAATGATGCAAGACAGATTGAAGCAGTCAAGAAAGATTTTATTGAAGGCTACTGCATTCCTATATAATTTTATTAACCAATGCCACCCCAATAAATTAACAAAAATAAATGTAAAAAAAGACTACTGCATTAGGGGAGCGAGATTGAACTTCACTGAGACAAAAGACAGTGAGCATTGAGCATTTCTAAGCACTGAGGTGCACTAATGGGAAAAAAAAAAGTACTGGTAGAAGTTAGGGAAGGAGGCTGGATGTGATTAAGACATCTGTACTCGCTAATGTCTTTTATTGGGAGTTAGACTCCTGCTTCTCCACAGAGATCGGGAGATAAGGCACTATCTTTCTTGATGATTGCATTTCGAAGGAACAGCTCCTAGGACCTTGAGAAAAAATATTTCTGGTTTGTAAAACCGGCAAGAGTCTGGGAGAATAATTACATCTCCAAGGGGCAGGGATAGAATTACAAGGGAAAGTTTTCTCAAGTAAATGCTCCAAGAAAAGGTAGGCCGTGGTCTTATCATCAAGGAGGGGGAAACTGTTTAAAGTGCAGCCAAACTGAGGGGAACAGTAAGGCCATCCGGATTAAAATAGAGGTGCACTTGGGTAAGAGTGGCTAGGAGCAGCTGATGTCACAGTGGAGGGTCTGTCATAGGAGAGGGACATGCGTGCATCGTTGTTTTCTCTGCTGACCACTTGGTAAAGGAGCTAACGGTGCAATTGTTCATGGGTGGACTTTGACATATACCAAGATGCTGCAAAACATGAAAATGATGGCTTAGCTGCATGTAAAAGATGTACAGGAAGTATGGCTGGGCAGATCCCCTGTAATGCAGAGGGAGTCATTCATTTACCCTTGATACAGCAATTGTATTATTTGTTTGAGGGTGAACATCTACATTTATCATTTAGTAATCCTATTTTGGGGGGGTGTAGGATAAAGACCTTTCTCATTCCCTCAAAACAAAGAAGCAAACATGATATACTTTTTTTTCTTTCTTATTTTAATGGTTTAAAGTATTACATATAGTATTACATATGTCTCCTTTTCCCCCCTCTTACAGAAAAAATAAAAGCAATGAAATCAAAGTATTTTATTTCAAAACAGAATGAAAAGTATAAAAAAGAAGGCAATGATAAAATTTTTCCCAAGTAGGTTTATTAGTATATTTATGGTTATTTATCAATTTTGATCAACATGTAATATTTTTTCTTGAAAAGCCAGTAACAATAATGAACATTTATGAGCAATTACAATGTACTAGTCTTTCTTCCATATGTGGTAACTACTTGGCATAATGTAATCTACAGCCCAATGTCTATAACCAAGAAAGCATTGCCATTCTTCTGTTCCCAGTGAGCAGAGCGAGGCTCCTCAATATGTAGTATGTGTGTCCTTCAGCTACGTGTAAAGGGCACGGTCATAACTGTAACCCATGTTGGCCCTGCTCTGCTGGGTGTCACTTCGACACCATATTGTCTCTCTCCCTTAAACATACACTTTCAATTCTTAACTCTGCCTCCTGGTGGCCTTCATTCTGCTTTGAATGTGTCTAGAGATACCTATTCTTTTTTTTTAATGTTTTTTTTTAATATATTTTATTGATTTTTTACATTGATGAGAGAGAAGCATCAATCAACTGCCTCCTACACAGTCCCTACTGGGTATGTGCCCAGAACCAAGGTACATGCCCTTGACCATAATCGAACCTGGGACTCTTGAGTCTGCAGGCCAACACTCTGTCCACTAAGCCAAACCAGTTAGGGCCCTTTTCTCCTTCTCCTTCTCCTCCTTCTCCTTCTCCTCCTTCTCCTTCTCCTTCTCCCTCTCCTTCTCCTTCTTTAATATATATTATTGATCAACATGTAATATATATTTTTTTTTTTACAGAGAGGAAGCAAGAGAGATAGAGAGCTAGAAACATCAATGAGAGAGAAACATCGACCAGCTATCTCCTGCACACTCCCCACTGGGGATGTGCCTACAACCTTCAGGTCTGCAGGCCTACGCTCTATCCACTGAGCCAAACCAGTTTTGGCAAGGCCCTATTCTTCTTGTTTACCTTTCTGATATTCAGGCTTTTGCAACTGGCTGATCCCAAGCACTTTCAGCCACTCAGATAACCTTTCCTTCCCACTATTTATGTATTTAAAGAAAAAGAAAAAGGAAATATCAAATGCTGGACTATATTGTTGACATGACACTAAAATGAATAGATTCTTTACTGTCAAGGGATAAGAGAGAGAGTTCAATAATTTTCAGATCAGGATGGGAACCCTAACTACCTTATTGGTTGTCGATTGGCTTTTTTCTAAATGCTTCTATCAGGCCCAATTTTTCTGTGGAAGGAGGAATTTTGTTGTTTCACATGGCTCTCACTGATGCTAAGGTCGTCCCAGTTCCTGAAGTTGGCTTTTAGGGAAACAGATGCATGCCATATCATTTCTGTCACTCAAAGTCCAGCCAGCTGGCCCAGGTATGACTTGAGGCATCTGGATCCGTCACCACTTTCAAAGGGTAATGGGTCTTGTGGGAAACAGACTTGAGGGTTATAAAAATGTCATACCTCTAGTTAGTGCACCATCAACTCCAAAGCGTGTCCTTGAATGCACTTTAGATTCTTTGGAAGATATTTCCCCACATAACCATGCTTATTCAAACATTTACATTCAAGTTCAAAGTGAAGAGCAGAGGCCTTGTTGAAATAAGACTTTGATAACTACACTGATAAGCATACTGAAAAGGGGTCACAATGCGTTATGTTTTCCTAGAAATGGTGCGTTTAGAATACTGATCAGTGAGTTTTCAAAAATTTATCAATGCACCCTTAGCCTCCTGAATGAAAGCAATAACAAGTTTCCCAGAGGCCTGTATTGTTCCTTCCCTATACCCTTGTCAGTTTAATAGCGCTTGACATGGTTTTCGCACATAAAACTCATGCCTTGCTCTTATATAATGAGATAGGGAGTCCGCAGCTCAATTTGGATGCTGAGCAATGTTTATCAATATTCCAAGACCGTTCATGATGGAAAAGTTCGTTGAGCTCCCGTTAATGGCATTGTGTCTGAGCCAATTCTAATTCCAATAAAGTGTACAGGTCTGTGTTATGCCCCCAGTTCTAATCAAGCAATTTTATATAAGCGCACATGAGGTCATCGCCAAAGCCTGGACTCTGATAGTAAGAAACGTGTCACATTTTCTTCATAAATTCAAAACGGCTATCACAATATTCTGGAATATGTATATCACATAACTGTATCTGTTTAATCTGTCATCATTTATATTGAGAAATACAGGTGAAGGTTATCGGAGATTTAAAATTCTCACAATCTTCTGGAAAACCTACTCTGTAGTTGTTTTTAAATGTTTTTACAAAAGGTAGCCAGAAACTGTACAGTCTTTAAGGCCCGTTCAATTCAGGTGTTTCTTTAGTCCCTTAAATAAAATGCTTGGTTTTGAATATTAACAAGCTTTTACTTACCTGCAATTTTTTCGATAGCCTACATCTTTCTCTTAATTTTCAAACTGTGCTTGCCTCATATGTGAGCTCTTTAATGTTGCCTCACTGTCCCCATCTCTATGCATAGGGAAAAACGGGCCATTGAATCCTTCTTTCCTTTCAAACCACATTTTTTAAAGCATATTTTATTGATTTTTTTTACAGAGAGAAAGGGAGAGGGATAGAGAGTTAGAAACATCGATGAGAGAGAAACATTGATCAGCTGCCTCCTGCACACCCCCCACTGGGAATGTGCTTGCAACCAACGTAAATGCCCTTGACCGGAATCGAACCTGGGACCTTTCAATTTCCAAGCTGATGCTCTATCCATTGAGCCAAACTGGTTTCAGCTCAACCCACATTTGACCAAGATTGGCGGTGCTACTGTTTGTTAATGGTTTCAGAGGTTGGGCTTTTGTATCACGTTTCATTAGGAGGAAGAAAACAAACAAAATAAGCAAACAAATTGAAAAGCAACATGGAGTTCTGCTAAATAAGACTTTGCAACATCATGTCCTAGATCATGGTATATAAATTCCTAATCAGGAATATAGGAATTTTACTCAATTGGTTAATATCCGTCACATTCAGATCCATAACCTTTGGACTCATTCTAAACCATAACACAACAGACGTTCAACAATACAAATGTAATGATGTTTCTTCAAGTTTTACTAAAAATTTCAAGACCATGAAAACAGAACATGAGACTATGCACCACCTGTAAACCCGTGAAGCCCTCTACACAGAGGCAGAAAGTCTTTGTATTGGTATTTTAAATTAGAATTATGTACTTGAAACTGGGTTAAGTAGCCCTTGCCTACTTTTATGAATTCTAAAAGAGATCTCCCTTGGTAAACAGAGTCAGCCATTCACGCACCCTTCCTTAGTGAGAGTTGTCCCCCTAAAACACATGCTGAAAGACATCAACCACATCACGCATCTCGGAGCACCGGCACAGCGCGCTGTTGACAATAAACTTGAAAGAGAATGAGGTCCTTCGTCAGCCAGCTCTGGCAAACTGCCTCTTTAAGATGCTTAGTTCCTGGCTTGCAGGACATAGCCCTGTTTCCCATTCTAGAACTGCAAAAAAGACTTGTAGTCCATTGGAGCAGATTCTTTGGTAAAGGTGAGGTAAAAACAGTGGCTCGCCCTACCAGAAATAAAACTCAAGGTATTAAAATAAGCAGCATGGCCAAAAGCAGTATAGCTTAGTGGATAGAGCGCAGGCCTGTGGACTGAAAGGTCATAGGTTCAATTCCCGTCAAGGGCATGTACCTTGGTGGCAGGCATATCTCCAATAGAGGGAGTGCAGGAGGCAGCTGATTGCTGTTTCTAGCTCTCTTTCCCTCTCCCTTCCTCTCTGTAAAAAAATCAATAAAATTTATTTAAGAAAAATAAAAGATAAAAAAAATAAAATAAGCAGCCTGGCCACTGCTGGTCCCACAATGCTCACCCTAGTTTGGGGAGAAGCTACTGTGTCAACAGGATCTTTAATGAAAATAAAGTCATTTCCACTTCCGTTCATGGCTAGCTGGAGAGTTTTTATAGGTTTACTTTCCATCCTTGTACTAATATAGGGGCCATAATAGATAAGAAATTCTACAGACACATGTAATTTTATGAAGTGAATAATAAAATATAATAGAGTTAAGTATAATCATCTTCTTTTTTAGCTGTTATTTTTTAATATATTTTATTGATTTTTTTACAGAGAGGAAGGGAGAGGGATAGAAAGTCAGAAACATCGATGAGAGAGAGACATCGATCAGCCACCTCCTGTGCACCCCGCACTAAGGACGTGCCCGCAACCAAGTACATGCCCTTAACCGGAATCAACCTGGGACCTTTCAGTCCGCAGGCTGATGCTCTATCCACTGAGCCAAACCGGTTTCGGCTTAGCTGTTATTATTATTTTTTAAATATATACTTATTGGTTTTTTACAGAGAGGAAGAGAGAGGGATAGAGAGTCAGAAACATCAATCAGCTTCCTCCTGCACGCCCCCCACTGGAGATGTGCCCACAACCAAGGTACATGCCCCTGACCAGAATTGAACCTGGGACCCTTTAGTCCACAGGCCGATGCTCCATCCACCGAGCCAAACCGGTTTCGGCCTTAGCTGTTATTTTTAAATTAATTCCAATAGTACCTATATGGATGAACATCAAAGTATAGCTACAACTAAACTGTGTTCAGACTGTAAAAGTTATGGACTTTCAGGGCGTTTTCTCTGAGCAGTAATTAACATTGGGAAACAGCTGATTAAACGAGGCCCATCATTTTATAGAATTCTTACATTCAAGTCACTCTGCTATTTCCAAGGAGATACAAAACTGCTATAGTGTCTGACTGCAGCGAGCTAACTCTGTGTCGGGTAAGGAAAGGGCTGCTGGTGAAATGATGGGGTTTATATCAGCGCATCTAACGATGTTTCATGCACATCCATATTGATACATGTAATAGCATTATAGATAAAGTGTAATGGCAAAGACCATCTGGAAGTGAGGAAGTATTGTGAATAAGAAAATTTAATAAGAAAATGAGGGTAAGTCTTATAATATTGGTGACTTGCGAGTCAACTGTTGAAAGATGATTTGTAAATGGAGGAGGAAAGCATATTCTTTTTTTAAATATATTTTTTTATTTATTTTTTACAGAGAGGAAGGGAAAGGGATAGAGTCAGAAACATGGATGAGAGAGAGACATCGATCAGCTGCCTCCTGCACGCCCCCTACTGGGGATGTGCCCACAACCAGGATACATGCCCTTGACTGGAATCGAACCTGGGACCTTTCAGTCCGCAGGCCGACGCTCTATCCACTGGGCCAAACTGGTTTCCGCGGAAAGCATATTCTAAGCATAGAGAATAGGTGAGCAAAAGTGATGACAAAATAAAAGGGGCGGGGTTTGATGTGTAGAAATTATAGAAACTGCTTTAAGACCCAGGCGGTTTCACTAACAGGCATGTATGGGTTACTGCAAGATTCCTCCTTTGTTGCTCTTTTCTTCATTTCTCGGAGTCATCATAGGACTTATTCTGTATGAAAAGACATAAATAAATCCAAGGGAGAGAAAAGGTATTCAGTTCATAAAATGAATGGCTTTGGGATGAGCTGGTGAATTCCCAATTCAACTTATATACTTCTCTGTATCAGATACCCAAGGGGTAAAGGTCGTTTAACATGGAGTAGTTAGCTACAATGAGATTTTAAATTATTCATTTATCAAGCTATTTTAAATGCTTTAAAATATGTTCTTTGGCAGCTATATGGTTTCACAAACGCTTTCACTCATATAAAATCTTATGGTTTCCATTTATTCATTCTCCAGCGCCATTTTAAAACAATATAATGGGACCTCAGGAAGAATCATCTGAGAATGTTTCCCCCAGAAGTTTAAATACATTGCCTCTGGATAGATAGATTTTTTGCTTAATTAGTTTATTTGTATTTACTTAACCTAACATATTTTATACTAACTTCAGAATGAAGGCTCTAAGGCCTAAAGTATTTGAAATAAAGAATGAGATGTGTGGATGTAAATCAACTTCTAATTATTCAGATGTGAATTCTGGACTAAAAATTTACACATCCTCAGTAACGTCATGATTTAATGTGTTTGTGCCTTAGTGATATACATTAAATTTAGCACTTTTTTATGGTAAGCACATCTTCTCTATAAAGCAAGTGATTACTTCATTTTTATAACAAGGTCAGTTATGAATAAGATTCCCTGAGATCCAGACGTGAGCTATATCAAAAAATGATTCAATTAGGATGGGAAGAAGAGAGAGATTTAGGATTTTAGCTTGAGCCACTCATGAGGATATCAGTAATAGAGATAAGGAAAACTGAAAGGAGACTGGATTCAAAGTACAGTGGTACCTTGAGATACGAGTGCCCTAACATATGAGATTTTTGAGATATGAGCTGTCGAGTGAGCGATTTTTGCTTTGAAATATGAGCAACAGTTGAGAAACGAGTCATCGCTCGGATCGGCTGGCTGTACAGGACCCACCAGTTTACTGCCACTCAAGCGTCTCATAGTTTCCCACGCCTCAAGGTTACAGAATGAATTAAACTCGTATCTCGAGGTACCACTGTACAGAAAATAAGGTCCCAATGAGACATATTGAATTTAAGTTTCTTGGTGATATCAGACTGGAAATACTAAGAAGTGCAGTAAAAAGCATGCTGGATGAATACTTTTAAATTTAGTATATTTAACAAATAAGTAAGTGAATGATCAATTACAGTTTAAATTGTCAGAAAAGACTACATAAACTTCAGTGTGAAGATCATGGTTAAGACTATTGGATTCGATCCTCAGGCAGATCATGAAAAAAGAGAGGAGAAACTAACAAAATGGAACCTGAAGAATATAATCAAATTCTCTAATTCTGGTATCTGAGAGAAATAAGAGTCAGCAATTAATCCTGCGAATGAGAGGCCTGTGTCCATGGATTATGCATATATACATTTAAGTTACTTCGTTGATCTCTTCCTATCTACCACCCATCTGAGATGTCAAGAATAATCACATACATAGAGACCAAAATGTATGAGAGATTAACAGACCCGAGGAGAGGAGGGAATGGGGACTTATTGTTTAAGGGATACAGAGTTTTGGTTTGGGATGTTGAAATTGTTTTGGAAATGAACAGTGGAGTTGTAAAGATAATTAATGAGACTAAATTGTGCACTTAAAAAGTGAAAATGGTAACTTTTACATTATGTGTATTTTATCACAATAAAAGCATTTTCTAGCACAACTTTAAAAAAAAAGTGTTAGTATTACCTCCTAGAATTGTAGAAACTATTTTTATAATCTTATTAATAATCAGAGGAAAAAGCAATCAATCTTTTTGAATCCACTGAATGGATATTAGTTGTTTCTACTGAAAAGAAGTTCTTCCATTTCTCACAATATTCTAAAAAAAAAAAAAGTATGGGAATGTATCAATATGAGTTTGTTTTTTGTTTTTTTTTTGTAATGCCCTAGCAGTGATTCTCAACCTTTCTAATGCCAAGACTCTTTAATACAGCTCCTCATGTTGTGGTGACCCCCAACCATAAAATCATTTTTGTTGCTACTTCCGCCTGTGTATGCAAATTAACCCACCATGTTTGTTGGGTTAATTTGCATACTCACTCCTGATTGGTTGGTGGGCATCGTGAAGGTACAGTCAATGTGACCTTTCTCTTTTATTAGTGTACATGATTTAGCATCACTAATAAGTCACAAATAAGTCACAGATGAAGCTTTCTTGACTCTTCCTTCACAGGCTCTGATCTATTCCAAAGCAGTTTAGAAGCAATTGTTACAGTGGGAAGACATTAAGGGCTTCTTCAGGCTCACAAGAAGGAGTAGGGCAACCAGAGGATCTTGCTGCTGTTCCCTTTATTTATTGATTAGGAAGGAGCTTCAGTGAGGTCAGCATTTAATGTCACTTTATGAGTCTCCATGGGTTATAATTATATATGATGAAATGCAAAAGGAGTTTTGATATTTCTTAAAAAGTTCTGTTCTCACTGGAAAAGTTTATTCTCACATCTTTAAAGAAAATATCCACCTGACTTCAAAATTCACATTGAAAAGAAAAATGTTGTTTTGTAAGATAAAATTTTATGTCTTTAAAAAGATTATTCAGTTTTTAGATGTTCTTACTAATGTATTTTTCCCATCATTCCTATTTTGTTGTTTTGCTCAGCTGTAAAGTTAGATAAAACTCTGCAGGTAAGTCTTAATTTATTTTTTTTTCTGGTTATAGTTGCCATCCTTTACTATTTTCTAACTATGTAGAAAGTCTATCTTTGAATTTCAAAAATCAGGACTGTCATATTTGAGTACTTGATATCTTTTTTTACATATATTTTATTGAGTTTTACAGAGAGGAAGGGAGAGGGATAGAGAGATAGAAACATCAATGAGAGAGAAAAATGGATCAGCTGCCTCCTGCACACCCTGTACTGAGGGATGTGCTGGTAACCAAGGTACATGCTCTTGACCAGAATGGAACCTGGGATCCTTCAGTCGGCAGACCAAAGTTCTAGCCACTGAGCCAACCTGGTTAGGGCAGTACTTGCTATCTTGAATGATTCATTTTCCATATAATTAGCTTTCTACAAACATTACATTTTTTATTACCCTTTTACAACCTAATGAATATATACAGTGGTACCTCGAGATACGAGTTTAATTTGTTACGTAACCTTGAGGCGTGGGAAACTATGAGAAGCTCAAGTTGCAGTAAATTGGTGGGTCATGTGCAGCCGGCCAATCCGCGTGATTACTCCTATCTCAAATGTTGCTCATATTTCAAAGCAAAACTCGCTCGCTCAACAGCTAATATCTCAAAAATCTCATATGTTAGGGCACTCGTATCTCGAGGTACCACTGTATTTTGTTTTGTTTCCTATTATTCTTAATAGGCTCCTAGACTACCCGTTTCATCTCTCCAAAATGACATTCAGAAAATTACATCAGGATGACCAACCAATTAAAGGGTTTCATATTCTAAAGGAATCCCAAAACAACCTCAAAATTTCTCCAAAAAGAAACCCTAGGTATCCTCTTCATTCACTAATAACTCTGAGGGAAATAGTAAATGCAAGAATAACTAGCTTTATAATTGTCAATATGCAATGTTTACATTTTAACATAAGATGTATTTTTGGTGCTTTAATATGTGAGCATGGTACCTGATATAACATTTATTCTGGATGCTAATATACTCAGAACTCTGACTAATATAACAAAAAGCACTAAACTTAGATAAATAAATTCCAGAAATCTATGCAGCATAATGCATATAGTTAACAATACTGTATTTTATACTTCAAATTTACTAAGAGGGTAAACTTGCATTGTGTTTTAATCACAATAAAATATAATACTGAAGAAAGGCAGAGACTTTTGTAGGTGATGGAAATGTTTATAGCACTGATTGTCATGTTTGTTTTATGGGTATATAATTATCCCTAAATTCATTAAGTTGTATTTATAATATGTATACACTTTTTTGTTAGTCCATTGTAACCCAAAAAGCGGGTGTTTTAAAAATAGAATTGTACACAGAAACTCATTGCAGAAAAGCATTGTATTTAAGTCAGAAATGCATGGAAATATAAAACAGGTTTAAGTGGTCACACTAATTTGATGAGAAGAAAATAATAGACACTAATTCTGGGCTGAAAATCTTTTCTCAGTTTCCATGGAAATTTTATTAATAAAAATTTTTGACAGTCCCATCATATCAACAAAAAACAGAACAAAATTAAAAATTAGGAATAGAAATGTATGAACATTCAAATACCCACAGCTTGTTTAAATAGTAAAGAAAACATTTTCAATTGTTTGCTATTGGTGGGTGGTTCACACATATTCTTTATTCACTTATCTAGTCAATAAACATGTAATTATTAAACCAATAAATAATTAAGAGTAAAATGAGAGATGATTTTCCACATTCATTTACTTACTGAAAACATTACTACTTATAGCTCCTGAACTTTTCTGGTATTGTGTATTATGCCACTTAATGCCACTTCGAAATAATACTATAGAATGTTAATCTTCTAAATAAATGAAATAATAGTAGTTATAATGGCATTTTATAACAGTATGGAAAATAAATCTACAGGACTTTAAAAGCATGATTTTGGAGGTTATGAAATATGGGCCTAGAAACTAGTTCTGAGCCACTCTTGTTGGCTTACAAACCGCCAGTGCAGATGTGAATTAAACCTATAACATGCTGTTAAATTATCCGATGCCTTTGGCTGGAATAAGAGTCTTTATTGGGAGCCTGCAGTTTCCAGAAAAGTCTGTGTTTCATGTCAGTTCCAGTTACCTTTCTGGAGATAATGACACTTTTGTGTCTTTCAAGAACTAGATACTCCTTTAAACACGCTGAAAAGCCACTCGAGGACCTTGTCCATATGACTGAGTTTGGAGAAAAATTACTCAGCCCGGCCTTTCCAACTGCCCTCCCTGCCCCACATTACAACCTCTTCTGGCTTTGCAGACCTATTTCATTGTGCAGAAAAGAGGTAGTAATTTACCTTTTCCACCTAATTGTTAACAGTGATGATAACACAGGGAGCATGAATTGGGGCAGAGGGTAATTCCTACCTGCGGAAACCGAACATTGTTTCATTAATAGGAAGATGTGGACAGGAAGCTGGGAAGGCTGGTCAACAACCTTAATTGCTCTAACTACCCATTGTTTAGTTGAGACATTGTTAGCTGAATCTCCTCCACCTCTGTTGGTCTTTTGTATTTTTGTGATTGAAATTTCCTGCCTAAAGGCTATGGGTGTGTCCCAAAGTCTCCATAAAAGGGATGGCAAGGCCAGAGCAGAGGGTAGTCTTCTCACTAGAGGAAGGCTCCCGCCTGGCCCCTCAATATTCCCAAATTAATACTTTTCTAGTCTCTTTTCATTTGCTTGTAGCCTCCTCCAGAACCTGAACCCTGAACGAGAACCCTGCACCATAGGGGACGTGAAAGGAGTTTCCACACCTACCAACAGAGGAGAGGGTGAGTATCTTTTTTAAAAAAATATTTTTTAATTGATTTTAGAGAGGAAAGGAGGGGGAGAGAGGAAAAAAACAGGGATGAGAGAGAATCATTGATTGGCTGCCTCCTGCATACCCCCTGCAACCCAATCATGCCTGCAACCCAATCATGTGCCCTTGACTGGAATCAAACCCGGGATCCTTCAATCCGCAGGCCAATCCTCTATCCACTGAGCCATATTGGCTATCTTTTCTTAACTCTTTCTTCAACAGCTTGAAGTTTTCATTGAACATATCTATTTCTTAGTTATTTTTAATTTTTACCTTAGCTGGTAGTCTCACTGGGTTTTAGTCTTAACATTTAATTCAATGATTTTTCTAATTTTTCATACTCTTGTAATTTTATACATTGTTAACATTACAGGGTTTTCACCTGTAGTTTTGAAATTCATAAAACTGTAAAAACAGAAATATTTTAATAGCTCTTTTGGAAACAAAATCTGAAGTGAACTGACATGAAATGTCATAGCCTTTACTTACTGTATTTAATATAAATATAATATAAAGATTGCTTTAATACAGAAAAAAAATGTATTGTGTGGCATTGTCCTAGAACCTGTTGATGAATGCTACAAAATATAGCATATATACACTCTAATAACTTTAGAAGATCTGAGAAATTCTATTCCCCATATACATCTGGTGCTTAGTGTTTGGATAAAAGTTTTTGGATCTGTATGGCTTATTCCTAATTTTTTTTTAACTCCATCATTGCTTAAACTAAAAATCTCTTTCTTCTCTTGTATCTTTTCTTTTCCTTTCCTTCTCTTCTCTTCTCTTCTCTTCTCTTCTCTTCTCTTCTCTTCTCTTCCCTTCCCTTCCCTTCCCTTCCCTTCCCTTCCCTTCCCTTCTCTTCCCTTCCCTTCTCTTCTTTATCTTCCTCTCACCTCCCCTCCCTCTCCCCTTCTCTTTCCCTCCCCTCTCCCCACCTCTTCCTTTTCTTTTCTTTCCTTTCCTTTCCTTTCCTTTCCTTTCCTTTCCTTTCCTTTCCTTTCCTCTTTTCTTCTCTTCTCTTTTCTTCTCTTCTCTTCTCTTCTCTTCTCTTCTCTTCTTTTCTTTTCTTTTCTTTTCTTTTCTTTTCTTTTTTCTTCCCCTTTCTTTTCTTTTGATTATTCTTTCTTTGTGTCCCCAGTGGCATCTCCTACATGTCAACTCTGCTTCTGGTGTCTATACCCCTTTCCTGTACATGTGGGCTATTGCTGCATACCTAACATAGAACTCTGGGTTTGAAAGCAGCAGGTGATTATCACTCAGATACCTGCAAGTCGGTCTGGTGCTGAGGTGACCCTAATTGGCCTCTGCTTCACACTGTAGCTCTGTCAGTAGGCTGAGGGGGGCAGATTCTGCCACAGTGGATAGGAAAACTCGGTTCCCAGGTTCTTCATCTTACACGTGCTACTTGCAGGCGATGCAAAGGTTAAAAGGAACAAGAATTTACAGGTAAGCTGTGAGGCTGGCAGAAGTGGGAATAGAAAGGAGGCAAGACCAGAAAAGAAACAATCAAAAGACCAGATCTGACATATATTTAATGCGAAATGTCTGCTATTTATCATTATCTTTGAGTGTAGAGAAGTTCATAATGGCTTATGTGGGAATATGCGTTCTAAGAATTAAGAACATAAATAAAAACTGAAGAATAAAGTACTCTTAGTTCATTATAACCAATACCCAGTTTAGGAAATAATGAGATTTTTACCACCTAATTAAATATTCCCAATATAACCATTGTAAGGATTACTTACTCCTAAGATTATATATTGGAAATGTATTTTTCATTAATATCTTTCCTAGCAGGGAACTATTACAAGGCATTAAGAGAATCAATATTGTATATTATACACAAATTTGATGTAGGAACACACTTACTGAACATTTATAAAAGGTCCTTCTATTTTAAATATCTCATTTAAAACTATATACTTTCAACAATAAATATAATATTTTTTAAAAAATCTTTTATTTTAGCCCTAACCAGTTTGGCTCAGTGGATAGAGCATTGGTATGCAGACTGGTGGATTCCAGGTTTTATTCCAGTCAAGAGCATGCACCTTGGTTGTGCACACATTCCCAGTAGTGGGTGTGCAGGAGGCAACTGATGTTTCTCTCTATCTCTCTCCCTTCCTCTCTATAAAAAATTAATAAAATATATATTTTTTAAAATTCTATGCTTTAAATGTATTTAAATATCTTATTTACATAAATATGCTATTCTATAAGTAGCAATTTTTCACAGATTGATGAAATTCAATATTTGTACTTGGAACTGCAAAGCAATAAACACTTTCAATTGGAATTATTCAAAAATAGTAGGTTACAAAGTTACGTAGCATGGGAATATTTGGCATCAATTTCAATAAGGAAAGAGGTACTTTTTTACCTTTGATAAATGAAAGTTTTCTTTCATTTCACTGGGTTTCAAAGACCGCATTTCTGTAAATTCATCTCCCAAAATCCATCAGCTCTGGGCATTTGTGAAAGTGCAGCTGCTCAATCTCTTCTCCAGCCTACTGCCTAGAACATTCTAAGGCTGGGAACTTGGAGTCCTCATTGTCATAAGCACTCTGGTGACGCTTAATCACAGTAACACACTGTGTCACTGTAACCCACGCGCCATTCTTTTGACAACTTTTCTGTAATGATGAGTTACATGACTAATAGGTAACTCAAAGGTAAACAGCACGTTTGTATGAGAATTCTAGGAGCTGAAAGGATGCTGACTCCAACGACCAGACATTCTGGCTCCAGAGGATGTGATGAACTTTAGTGGTAAAACCTGTACAACAAAAAGCAGGATAACACCCACCAGACCAGTCCTGAGGTCTTGATCGGAATAAACATGGCTGGTCTGAATATGGAGACCTTTTCAACCCCTTCCACTGACCATCTTTATTCTGTTTTCCCTCTCCCTCCTTATAAAATCTGCTGCCTGGACTGAGATGGTAAGATGGTCTTCACAGGCCTGTCCAGTAGCTCATTTGGTTAAAGCATCTAGAGCATCGATCTCACCCTCAAGGTTGTAGGTTCAATCTCCATCAGGATATATATAATAAACAGCCAATGAATGCATAAATAAGTGGAAAAAATCTCTCTCTCTCTCTCTCTCTCTCTCTCTCTCTCTCTCTCTCTCTCTCCTCCTTCCTCTTTTTCTAAATTAAAAATAAAAGATGGTCTTTGTGAAAAGAGTCTGCCATTTTCTCAAGCTGCCAGCTCTCGAAAAAACCACCTTTCCTTACACTAGCACTGTCTCTCCAGTATTGGCTTTCAAAGCAGAGGCATCCAGACTGGGTTTGATATCATAAGGATGTTTTGGTCAATAGAGAATTGCATATAAAAAACAGAGGTCCCATCTACACTAATAAAAGAGAAATATGGAAATTGACCATACCTCCATGACAGCCACCAGCCAATCAGGACTGAATATGCAAATTAACCCAGCAAAAATGGTGGGTTAATTTACCTACACAGGTGCAGAGCAAAGACTGAAGACTGAAGATGACTGAAGATTGAAGACTGAAGAGGCTTGGCTTCTCTGCTGTGGCCGGAGCAAAGGCCTGGGTCCTGGGTGCCAGAGTATAACTGGTGCCAGCTGCCAGGGGAAGGAAGGCCTGTTGCACTTTGTGTAATAGTATAATGGAGATGAACATTTTATGTTGCCTAGGGACATTTTAGCTGTCCTAAAATCACAATGAAACATATTAATCATGTGTTTGTGGTGATGCTGGTGTAAACAAACTTAGCACTCTTCCAGTCATATGAAGTATAGTGCATACAATTATATACAGTACCTCATACTCTGCAATGATAATAAATGACTATGTTACTGGTTTATGTGTTTGCAATACTATACTTTTTATCATTTGGGAGTATGTTCTTCCTATGTATAAAATCATTTGCTGTAAAATTAGTATGCTATGTTAAGCCAGCAGCAGCCACACATATCTAATATCAGGCCTCTTGATGGCATCTTCTCTTATGCATGATTTAATATTGTGGTGTTTTCTAAATTTTGTGTACCCTAAGTTTACAGTTTTTCCAAAATCTACAGTAATGTACAGCAATGTCCTAGGCACCCACATTCACTCCCAACTGGCCCACTGACTCACACAGAGCAACCTCCAGTCCTGCAAGCTCCATTCAGAGTAAATGCCCTATACATGTATACAGTTTTTAAGATTTTTTTTAATATATATATTTTATTGATTTTTTTACAGAGAGGAAGGGAGAGGGATAGAGAGTTAGAAACATCGATGAGAGAGAGACATTGATCAGCTGCCTCCTGCACGCCCCTACTGGGGATGTGCCCACAACCAAGGTACATGCCCTTGACTGGAATCAAACCTGGGACCCTTCAGTCCATAGACTGATGCTCTATCCACTAAGCCAAACCAATTTCATCAGTTTTTAAGCTTTTATACCGTATTTTTTATGGTACCTTTTCTATGTTTAGATATAAAACTACCATTGTGTTTCAGTTGCCCACAGTATTCAATATAGTAACATGGTATACAGGTCTGTACCCAAGGACCAGGCAGCCTACGTGTATAGTAGACTGTGCTGTCTAGGTTTGTGTAAGTGCTCTCCATGATATTTACACAAGGAGAAATCACCAGTACCATGTTGCTCAGAACATATTCCTGTCATTCAGTGGAGTGTGACTGTACATTAATGTTAGAGGGTTCTTGAAAGCTCTGCTAGTATACGTGACAAGTGCTTTTGTTTGGTGCTACATATTTGATGACATACATGCATCACTGGTGTTTAAAAATAAAATAATACTGACTAAGTCAATGACAATGCATAGATTTATCTTTTTGAAAAATTCCCTTTCTCTAAATATATAATTGCAATAAGAATTAAATGAGAAATCATTAATTCAACCATAATAGTATGCTGCAGCTGTGTCTACAAAAGTTGTCAGTTATTCAGAAAGAGTTCTGCTTTAATTGAGATCAGCTGGTCCAGCTTAGGCCAAAATATAAAGATATTAGGAACTATGTAAGGAAAAAAGTATTCTTTTTATCTCCATGCTTTTATATTTTATAGGTAAACCACAACCTGTGGCATAAAAGGGAAATATAAATTGAGTGGCCAGATTATGATCTCTGAACACATAATAATTTGGCCACTTAGTGTATATGCTATATAATAAAAGGCTAATATGCAAATTGTCCCCTCAACCAGGAGTTCAACCAGAAGATAGGCCAACCAACCATCCATGTCCCCTCCCTTTGGCCAGCTGGCAGGACCCCACCCATGCATAAATTCATGCACAGGACCTCTAATATATATAGTGTGATGTTGTGATGGTGTTACTCAGTGGTTGAGCATTCACCAATACCAGAAGATTATAGTTCAATTCCTAATCAGGGCACATTCCTGGATTATAAGCTCCCTCATCATTGATGTTTCTATCTCATTCTCTCCCTCTCCCTTTTTCTCTGAAATAAACATATATTAAAATAAGAAAAACAACTATATATATATATATATATATATATATATATATATATATATATATATATATATATATACTGAGTGGTCAGATTTTTTTGCATTCATACTAATCTGGCCACTCAGTGTAGCTCAATAATTTGTTGAAATTAAATTAAATTGATACCTCCTAAATATTTTTTAATATCCTATCTAATAAAAGAATAATGTGCAAATTGACCATACATCTGCTACACTCACCAGCCACACCAACCAGCCACACTTACTAGACAATCAGAGCAAATATGCAAATTAACCAAACAAGATGGCTACGACCACAAAGAGTGCAGGAGGAAGGCCTGGGTTGCCCCTGGCAATGGAAGAAACCAAGCTTTCCACAAACTCTGGCTGGCCCAGGCCTCCACTTAAGGCAACAGAGTTTCAGTGACTGAAAGCAGAAGACTTGGCTCTGCTTCAGGCTACAAAGCTTCAATTGTAGAAGATAAATAAATCCCAGATACTAGGGCCTCCACTTGGGTTGCTGAGGGGCACAGCCAGCTTGCAAACCACCACAGGCCCCTCACCCAGGCCACCCCATACCCCATGGGAACACTCACCCTGATCCAGAACACCATTCAGGGCAATTGAGCTGGCCCCAACCTATGTACCAGACCTCTAACCTATCTAATAAAAGAATAATATGCAGATTGACCATCACTACAACACACAAGATGACTGCCCCCAGGTGATCACAAAATCCTGCCCCCATGTGGAACCAAGATGGCCACCCCAAGATGACCACCAGGGGAGGGAACTTGGCATGGACTAGGCCTTCAAGGGAGGATAGTTGGGAATGATCAAGCCTGCAGGGGAGGGCAGTTAAGGTTGACCAGGCTGGCAGAGGAGGGAAGTTGGGGGGGTGACCGGGCCTGCAGAGAAGGGCAGTTAGGGGCAAGCAGGCTGGCAGGGGAGCAGTTAGGCATCAATCAGACTAACAGGAGAGTGGTTAGGGAGTGATCAAGTTGGCAGGCAGAAGTGGTTAGGGGCAATCAGGAAGGCAGGCAGGTATAGTAGTTGGGAGCCAGCAGTCCTGGGTTGTAAGAGGGATGTCAGACTGCCTAAATTAATCCTGGATTGGGCGTAAATGGGCTGTCAGACATCCCTCAAGGGGTCCCATATTAGAGAGGAAGCACCCTCTCCTCTCTCCCCCTCTTCCCTGCCTGCATGAATTTCCTGTACTGGGCCTTTAGGAAAATTATAATACTAATTGAGAGAGACATCAGATGTTTTTGATTTGGAACAATAAGTAAGACAAAAATGTCATTAGGTATGTTCTCCCATGCAGTAGGCTTTCTTGTTGTTTTATTGATGGTCTCCTTTGCTATGCAAAAGCTTTTAATTTTGATGTAGTCCCATTTGTTTGTTTTCTCTTTAGTTTCCATTGCCGTAGAAGCAGTATCAGTGAAGAAATTCCTACAGCATATGTCAGAGATTTTTCTGCCTGTGGATTCCTCTAGCATTTTTATGGTTTCCTGCCATATGTTTAAGTCCTTCATCCATTTTTTATTTTTGTGTATGGTGTAAGTTGGTGTCTAGTTTCATTTTTTTGCATGCATCTGTCCAATTTTCCTAACACCATTTATTGAAGAGGCTGTCTTGACTCCATTGTATGTACATGCTTCCTTTGTCAAATCTTAATTGAGCATAGTGATTTGGGTTGATTTCTGGGTTCTCTATTATATTCCATCGATCTATATGTCTGTTCTTGTGCCAGTACCAGGCAGTTTTGAAAACAGTGGCTTTGAAATACAGCTTGATATCTGGTATTGTGATCCGACCTATTTTGTTCTTCTTTCTCAGGATTGCTGTGGCTATTTGGGGTCTTTTTTTTTTTTATTCGAGATAAATTTTTGGAAGTTCTTTCTAGGTCTGTGAAATATGCCATTGGTATTTTAATGGGGAGTGTATTGAATTTATAGATTACTTTGGGTAGTATGAACATTTTGATGATGTTGATTCTATCAATTTATGAACATGGTATGTTCTTACATTTGTTTATGTCTTCCTGTATCTCTTTTTTCAGTGTCATGTAGTTTTTCATGTATAGGTCTTTTGCCTCCTTAAATAAGTTTATTCCTAGGTATTTTAATTTTTTTTGGTGCGATGGTAAATGGGATTGCTTTTTTAGTCTCTCTTTCTGTAAGTTCATTATTGGTGTATAGAAATGCCATAGATTTCTTAGTGTTAATTTTGTATTCTGCTACCTTGCCAAATTCATTTATTAAGTCTAATAATTTTTTGATGGAGTCTTTAGGGTTTTCTATGTACAGTAAGTATCATGTCATCTGCATATAATGAAAGTTTTACTTCTTCTTTTCCAATTTGGATGCCTTTTTTTTTTCTTCTCCTATAATCACAATAGCTAGTACTTCCAGTACTATGTTGAACAGGAGTGGTGAGAGTGGGCATCACTGTCTTGTTCCTGTTCTTAGGGGAAATGGTTTTAGATTTTGCCCATAAGTATGATGTTAGCTGTGGGTTTGTCCCAAGAAAGTGCACTGAATGAGAGAACATATTTGCCAATAATATCAAGATAAAGGTTTAATCTCCAACATTTATAGGGAACTCATGCAGCTTAACAAAAAGAAGATAAGCGACCCGATTAAAAAAATAAACACTTTTTGAAAGAAGATAGAAAGAAGGCAAAGAGACATATGAAAACCTGCTCAAAGTCACTAATCATCAAAGAGATGCAAATCAAAACACCTCTCAGAATGGCAATCATCAACAAAATCAACAAAGGACAAGTGCTGGTGAGGAAAAAGGAACCCCCGTGCAGTGCTGGTGGGAATGCAGACTGGTGCAGCCACTGTGGAGAACAGTATGGAGTTTCCTCAAAAAACTAAAAATAGAAATGCCATTTGACCCAGTGATCCCACTTCCAGGAATATATCCCAAGAAACCAGAAACACCAATCAGAAAGGACATCTGCACGCCTATGTTAATAGCAGCACAATTCACCACAGCTAAGATTTGGAAACAGCTTACGTGCCCATCAGCAGATGAGTGGATTAAAAAACTGTGGTACATCTACACAATGAATGACTACTACACTGCAGTAAAACAGAATGAGTTCTTACCATTTGCAACAACATGGATGGAGATGGAAAGTATTATGCTACGTAATAAGCCAGGCAGAGAAAGATAAAAATCACACAATCTCACTCATTTGTGGAATATAATGAACAACACAAACTGATGAACAAAAATCGATCCAGAGATAGAGAAACATCAATTAGAATGTCAATCCTCAGGGAAGGTAAGGGATGGTGCGGGGTAAGGGGGAGAGATCAACCAAAGGACTTATATGCATGCATATAAGCCTAATCAACAGAGACAGACAACGGGGGGGGGGGGGGTCATGAATGGGGGATGGGGGGTAAGGGGGGAATAAGGACACGTACGTAATACAGTGGTACCTCGAGATACGAGTGCCCTAACATATGAGATTTATTTTGACTTACGAACCACGGAGCACGCGATTTTTGCTTTGAAATACGAGCAACATTTGAGATAGGAGTAATCTCAAGGATCAGCCAGCTGCACAGGACCCACCAGTTTACCACGACTCCAGCGTCTCAAGGTTATGTAACAAATTAAACTCATATCTCCAGGTACCACTGTTACCTGAATCAATAAAGAAATCTTAAAACATGTCATTAGATAATTGTGCTGATACTCTTTCCCATTTAGGAGAGATGGATTCGTCATTTCCATAATAATGGCAACATGATTAAGAACAAGCTGTAAAGAGAAAATCTTAAGAAAATGGGTTAACCTACAGGATAACCTGGGGCAACCATAACCAATGGTTTCTGCTGTTTCGTTAATTATAGTGAAGTACGACCATTGATTTTTGTTTCCAACCCTTTTCAGACAAAAAGCAAGAGTAACCCCTTTCCTCATTATTGCCATTCTAATTTATTTTCCACTTGAAGGAGGGATTTTTGCTATCAGAAAATCTTTTGTAATTGTCAAATGTGATATAAAAGTTTTATTATGAATCATTTTTAGGCTTGTCACTGTAACTGCACCATGGGCATTATGTGTACATATTAGAAATACCAACTAAAGTATTTATTTATTAAAAAATAATATCCATATTAATCATTGTCAAATATTGTATATGAAGCTAAAGGGACTACTTTCTTGTATAAAATTGTAACAGGATTAATAAATCAGTGAAAGGGTACTTTCTTTTTTTTAAACATGTTTCATTGACTTTTTACAGAAAGGAAGGGAGAGGGATAGAGAGTTAGAAACACCGATCAGCCGCCTCCTGCACACCCCTTAGTGGGGATGTGCCCACAACTAAGATACATGCCATTGCCTGGAATCAAACATGGGACCCTTCAGTCCGCAGGCCTATGCTCTATCCACTGAGCCAAACCGGTTTCAGCTGAAAGGGCACTTACTTTTCTCTTTCCTGAGTAACTTACTTTTCTCTTAACTGAAGTCCTGCTCCCAAGACTGAGCCTACTGAATCTCTAGAAACAGAAAGATGAGGCCTGACATTGGCCAAGTTGGTTAGAGCTTCATCCTAATACGCCAAGATGGTGGGTTCAATTGCCAGTTAGGGCACATACCACAAACAGCCAATGCCCGAATGGTGTGGCTCAGTGGTTGAGCATGCACCAGTAAACCAGGAGGTCACAGTTTGATTCCTGGTCAGGGCACATGCCCAGGTTATAGGCTCTCTCATCATTGATGTTTCTATCTCTCTCTCCTTCTCCTTTTCTCCCTGAAATAAATTTAACATATATTAAAATAAGAAGAAACCACCAATGAATGCATAAATAAGGGAAACAATGAATCTTCCTCTCCCTTTTCTCTCTCTCTAAAAAAGAAATAATAATAAGTTTTTTAAAAAGTTGTTGCCAGTAAAATGCAGAAAAAACAAAGGCAAAGAACTCAGGCCGTGTATGTAAGGTCAGGGCACAGCTCTGATATTTGGAAAGGACTTGGTGACCAGGACTGTTAGAAACCAAACATTGTTCTCACTAAATGGATGTAAACAGGAGACCAGAAGGCTGGTCAACCTTAACTGCTCTGAAAGGTCAGAACTAATTACTTACTGTTTAGTTGAAAACATTGTTAGCTGAAGCAGCCTCTACCTGTTTGTTTCATGTTAATTTCTGTTTTGTTATTTCCTGCCTAAAGGCTAGAGGTGTGTCCCAAAGCCTTAATAAAAGGGAGAAAAAGGCCAGAGCAAGTGGTCATAATTAGTCACAAATGTCCCTCTGCGTACAATGTGTTTGAACTCAGAAGCTGAAATTCTGTGCCCTAAACAACTCTATTTTATTTATATTTTATTTTATTTTAAATGAGGCAGACTAGATTATCTCTAGAATTTTTTATTTGAGCATTCTGTATCATCCTTCAAGTTCCAAGATTGCTGCTATCTAACCATAGAGCCTCAGAGAGAGGGATTAACCCACATTGGATGTCATTTACATCATCTATGATAGTGGGTTCAATTAAGAATTATCAAGCCTGCCCTGCCAGCATGGCACAGTGGTTGAGCATTGACCTATGAACCAGGAGGTCACACTTCGATTCCCCATCAGGGCTCATGCCTGGGTTGGAGCTCAATCGCCAAGGTGTGCAGGAGGCAAACAGTCAATGATTCTCTATCATCATTGATGTTTCTATCTTTCTCTCCCTCTCTCTTCCTCTCTGAATTCAATAAAATATATTTTTAATAAAAGAGTTATCAAGCCTGACAGACCATCAGAATCATTCGAGATACTACTTAAAAATACTGATTAGTTACCCTTAGGCTACATTTAGTCAGTGTTCTGAAAGGCAGGAAAGCTTAAGACCTTCAACTTTTTCTTTGGATATAAATTGTATTAACTGCAGAGTGACATCAGAATCCCATTGGAATTTTCTGTCAAATCCCATCTTAGCCATGTATTAATGATATTCACTTTAGATCTACACAGTCTTGATCTCCTAAAGTAATACCAAAGGGTTTATTTTTAACAAATGCTCTGTGTATTATAAATATATTATTTATATATACTACTGTATATGTACCAAAATATCACATATATAATCTAAAAGCAGATCAATCAAGACTATTTATGAATGCATGTATAAATAGCCAAAATGGTTACTGAAGGGACTACTTTAGAGGCTACTTAGCGGAAGGATAAGTGTAATTATCCTCAAGTAATTCCAAGAGAAAGTCAAGAATCGAAATCGCTGGGTACGATGTCTTCCTAGTTGCCATCATGGAAAGAAGGTAATTCCCAGAGTACCTCAGGCTAGGTTACGGAATGGCATTTGCCTTTAGTAAATGAAGGCGAAGCTCTCATCTGAATAACTATTTTAATGGTTGAACTGAGCTAGCACCAGATGTTCATAGCTTGATACTTCCTCTTTTTCCTCTATTTATAGAAGAGACATTGAAGGCTGCAGGGATGGAAGAAAAGAATACCTTACCAAATTTATGTGAGGAAAATTAGGTGGTCATTATTATGGTTCTAAATATACCTGGTCCCTCGGAAACATAAAAGAATTGCATTTTTCCACCTTCATAAACTTAGGTAGGGCCACATGATTTGATGATTTGGACTGTGTGTGTGTGTGTGTGTGTGTGTGTGTGTGTGTGTGTGTTGTGTACGTTTTCTCTCTGGGCTACAGATTTAAGAATCAGCATTCTTTTCATTCTAATCAGAAAGAAGGCAGAGCTAATATTTCCTGCAGCTATTAACTTATATGGTAACAGTAACTGTGGACTTTTCTATAGAAAGAGCTTTTCTTATGTAAGTTAAGAATTTTTGGACCTCTAATCTATAGCCCTGTGCCTGGCCATACCTCAATGACCTTGCATCGTCATGCATATATTAATGTTGAGCAAATTTACCTATAGAAATTCAGAAAAATGCACAAACATGCTCACAGGGAAATTATTTACACAGGGCCACCGGCTCTGCCAGCTTTTGTCCTCTATAAGAAAGTTCCCAGAGTAAGTATAAAATAAACTGTTGAAACTTCTTCTCTTGGTTATTTATTTATGCATCCATTCCACAAATAATAATTGAGTGTTATATATTCTAGTTTCCTGGGATCATTACTGAATCAAGTAAAGATTCCCTGCTTCCGGGAGCTTATGTTCTAGTGGAGGGAGACACATAATGAATAGTAAACCTAATAAATAGGTAAATCATGCCTCATGTTAACATTGGTAAGTGCTATTGAAAAGGCAAAAGTGGAGCAGAATGAAGGGAGGGGAGTGGCAGGGAGGAGTAGTTAGATTGCAAGTTGCAGCATTCAATTAGTGGTTTAGGAGGGCTTCCTTGAGAAAGTACAATCGGAGGAGAGACAGGAAGTAGGTGAGAGAATTAACTAAGCACATATCTTCAGAATCTTGTTCCAAGCAGAATGGATATGTTAAACAAATACCTCGCAGTATTCTCCCGAATTTTTGATTGGAACTTTAATAAGAGATAAGGTCAGAGAATTAGCAGGGGGTCTTGTGTGTCCATTGTATGAAATGCATTTTTATTGTGATTAGAATGGAAATTGATAGCAAGCAAGAAAAATAGCACGAACTGGCTTAAATATGTGAAGAATTAACAGAGAATTTCAAAATAAAATAAGACTGTATAATGGGGTGTGGGGGCTTTAAGAGAAGGAAGACCATTTGTCATGAAATGGCAGTCATACGAACAAAAGATTGTGATGGCTTAAACCAGGAAGTGAGAGGTGTGGAGTTAGGCACAGCTCACTTTCTTCTATGTTTTGTGAGAAACAATGAAAGATCAGAGGGTAAAATAGGCAATACATATATGTAATTCATACCTATTCACTTTGAATATATTTCTGAGGTGGAAAGCTATTGAGAAAAATAAAAACTTGTGAGCCCACCTGCAAGGTAAAATACCTAGAATCAAAAGAAGTCATGTATACCCAATGACAGTCCTGTACCACTGTTGCTGAAGTAACCATTTTGGCTATTTATACATGCATTCATAAATCACTCAGAGTCTGGATTGCCCTGCTTTTATATTTTATATGTGATATTTTGGTATATATATATATATTTGGTATATATATATATATATATATATATATATATATATATATATATATATATATATATATATATATATATATATATATATGGTAGTATATAAAAAAATACACAAAATTCTTCTTCATCAAAATTTTAATTTTAGGCATTATCCATGTTGATAACTCTAGTTCCTTTTTCTTAATTAGCTTTATTCCATTTATAAATAAAATGCCTCTGTTATTGTGACCGTGGAATTTTAGGACATGTCAGTGGTATTCAGGGAAATTAAAATGAAAACCACAATGAATTCCTCGGTATCACATTTTGTGAAATTTTTTGTCAAATCTCAGAGGGAAGGCAGAAGTGGGTGGTGGGAGGGAAGTGATCAACCAAAAGAACTTGTATTCATGCTAGTATATGCATAACCCATGGACACAGACAATAGGGTGCTGAAGGCTTGGGGTGAGGAGTGGGGGCAGGCAAGAAGCGATCAATGGGGTGGGGTGGGCATATGTAATTCTTTCAACAATTAAGATTAAAAGGAGATGTCAAAAATTTAGCAATAATTAAAATCTATTAATACTTAGCATTGAATAGTAAGCTATGGTAACTATCATCGCTGTTGGGTGGAAATATACATTGGCACAGCAATTAAAGACCAAATTTGACATAGTTTATAAAACTAATGGCTTAAATACTATAATTTCATATCTCAATATGAATTATAAAATTGTATATATATACATTATCAGGTTCAAATGATCCAACTGCCCTCAAATTATGACAAATTAAATAATCTAAACAAGTGTTCACAGTGAGGGTCCAAGGGGACTGACTTGAGGCACATTCTTATCAAAACTATCTCTTGGACAGAGCTCACACAGTCGTGGTGTCAGAATGCCCAGGGTTTCTCTTAAAAACTAATGAGCTAGGGGAAAATGACCCCTGCACTGGCCTTTCCCCCTCAACCCTGGTGAATGGCCAGTTCAGCAGCCAGAGGCCCTGGCCAGACCCCAGCCAGTGACTCACATGGCTGTGTCTTGGAAGAAGAGAGAAAGTAGCCAGAGTTCCTGCATGGGTTCTTGCTGCTTCCCACTGGGGTGGAACTCAGCTGACAGCTCCCTGAAGGTGGTGCACACACTGTGAGCCTCGACCTGTCTGCTATAGTTGACCTGTGTCCACTGAGTAGTAGCAGAGAGCAGCCAGGTAAGGGTACTGCCACATCCACCTTCTAGCACCGGGCAGACCTGTTGAGGGTATCACACTTCCCACCAAGGCCCCTGGAAAGTCAGGCAGAGATAGGCAGTCACAGAGCATTATATGTGCACATTCCCAAAGAAACCCTTGCACATCCTATATAATAAAACCCTAATATGCAAATGGACTGGACAGTAAAACAACCAGTCATTATGATGTGTACTGACCACCATGGGGCAGATGCTCAATGCAAAGCTGCCTCTGTGCACTCCCACAGAGTGAGCGTTGCTCAGCCAGAAGATGAGCTCACAGCTATGAACACAGCAGCAATGGTGGGAGCCTCTCCCACCTCCACTGCAGGCAGGTGGGAAGGAGCAAGAGGTCCCAGACTGTAAGAGCCCTGGACTACAAGAAGGATGTCTGACTGCCAGCTTAGGCCCTGGGGGGATTGGATAAAAGCCTAGAAGGTGGACATCCCCTGAGAGGTCCCAGACTGTGAGAGGATGCAGGACAGGCTGAGGGACACCCACCCCCAGTGCAGAATTTTTGTGCACTGGGCCTCTAGTATTCACATAAAGACATAGACAAGAGTGCCCACTGCAGCTTATTTGTTATAGCAAAATATTAAATTATCTTCAATGTCCATTAACAGATGATTCCATTTACAGTAACCTTAAAGATGGAATTTATGAATATATTAGAGGCCCTGTGCATGAATTCATGCACCAGTGGGGTCCAATGGCCTGGCCTGCAGGATCGGGTCAAAATTGGCTCTCTGACATCCCCCAAGGGGTCCTGAATTGAGAGAGGGCACAGGCCAGGCCAATGGACCCCACCAGGGCTCAATCAGGGCTGGAAAGGGATGTGGGAGGTTTGCCAGCAGAGGAGGGACCATGGGAGGATTCCAGGGCATGTCTGGCCCATCTCACTCAGTCCCAATTGGCCAGACCCCAGCAGCAAGCTAGGCTACCAGTTGGAGCATCTGCTCCCTGGTGGTCAGTGCATGTCATAGGAAGCAATTGAGTGGCCTTAGCATTTCATTAGCATATTATGCTTTGATTGGTTGAATGGCTGACCAGAAAACCAGACACTTAGCATATTATCTTTTTATTATATACTAGAGGCCTGGTGCACAAAATTTGTTCATGGAGAGAGGGACTTGCCTCAGCCCAGCCTTTACCCTCTCCAATCAGGGATCCCTTGGAGCAGTGGTTCTCAACCTTCCTAATGGTGTGACCCTTTAATACAATTCCTCATGTTGTGGTGACACCCAACCATAAAATTATTTCCGTTGCTACTTCATAACTGTAATTTTGCTACTGTTATGAACTGAATGTAAATATCTGATATGCAGGATGTATTTTCATTGTTACAAATTGAATATAATTAAAGCATAGTGATTAATCACAAAAACAATATGTAATTATATATTGTGAAATATTTATTTCTAATTACAAATAAACGAAATTTTGTCTTGAATCATGATGTAGCGTAGGTAACAGTCTTAGTATGACAATAGTAAATTACATTGCTACATTTTGCTACACTGAAGAGAGGTGTGTTGGTTCCTAAGATCATGGGAAATAGGTGTTTTCCAATAGTCTTAGGCGACCCCTGTGAAAGGGTCATTCGACCCCCAAAGGGGTTACGACCCACAGGTTGAGAACCGCTGCCTTGGAGGATGTCTGACTGCTGGTTTAGGCCTGATCTATAAAAGGTTAATTTACGTCCCATCATGGAAGGCTTTGCATAACATGGCAAGAAATGCATCCTTTTTCCTATGGGCAGTAGATAATGAAAACAGTGAGTCCAGAAGCCATAAGCAATAACAGACAGTAAGAAGATTATATATATGTGCGTGTGTGTGTGTGTGTGTGTGTGTGTGTGTGTGTGTGTGTCTTAAAGCAAGAAGAGTCATAACAAATATTAGTGAATAATTACATTCATAATACAATGTCACATTAAGAGCAATAGTATAAAACCAAGAGGGAATCAGTATTAACAACTAAATTGCATTGCAAGTTTTATGCAGTGATCTACACAGGAGAAAATAGAAAAAAATGTTTCAGGTTTCACATGGCCAGCACAGTCATGAGCAGACGAGATCTCAGAAGGTTATGACTACTGACCCTATGGTTAGCATATTGTTCCTCAAAGGATGGACTTGTGTCTAGATCATCCCCAGCTTAGAAAAAAGTAAAGGGCCTCAAATCAGAGACATCTGCTGAAATAATAAATACCTTGTTTACCAAACTTAGTAACAGGAAAAGCCTGCTGTAGCTCAGCTGTTATTGTGCTGCAATAATTAGAAAATAATATCTGATTTCATGGGAAATCAAGAA
>PVJN01017321.1:12746-40888 GCA_004026805.1 Lasiurus borealis | reverse complement strand
GAGGGCAGGGGGCGGGGCGACCCCGCGGTGCAGGTGCCGGCGGCCGGGCGTCTCCCCGCCCCCTCGTGCGGCCGCGCGTCCCCCAGGCGGGCGGAGGGGGGCCGGCTGCGCGGGCGCGGGCGCGGGCGAGCAGGCAGGCGGGGTCGGTGGAGGTGGCTGAGCCCGTAGCGCGGCGCCGCCCCGCATCCCCGCCCCTCGGGCTCCGGAGCTCTCGCCAGCGGCGGCCCGAGAGCTTCGGGTGCAGGGCCGGCCCCGAGTTCCCAGCGGCCCCCGGCGGCCCCCGGCAGCCCGTGCGGTTTAGGGCCCCGGGCTGGGCGGGATGCAAGCCAGCACCGCCTGGAGAGAGGGGGTGCAGGAGGCCTGGGGGCCATCGGGGAGCGTCTCCCAGCCTGAGTGTCCTGCCCGCGCGGGCTGCGGCGGCGGCGGCGCCCCCTTTTTACAAAAGCGGGTTCCCGATCATAGTGACCGCGTGGACAGGTCCCCGGTGCGCCCCGTAAGTTGCAGGGCGGTGCAGGAGGGATTTAAGGAAATGTGGCTGTTGTGTCTTCATTTTAAAACAGCGGTTCTCAACCTGTGGGTCGCGACCCCTTTGGGGGTGGAACGACCCTTTCCCAGGGGTCGCCTAAGACCATCAGAAAACACCTATTTCCCATGGTCTTAGGAACCAACACACCGCTCCTCGGTGTAGCAAAGTGTAGCAATGTAGTTTCCTGTTGTCCTATGAAGACTGTTACCCATGCATGCTACACCACGATTCAAGACAAAGTTTCATTTATTTGTAATTAGAAATATTTCACAATATATAATTACATATTGTTTTTGTGATTAATCCCTATGCTTTAATCATGTCCAATGTGTAACAATGAAAATACATCCTGCCTATCAGATATTTACATGACAGTTCATAACAGTAGCAAAATGACAGCGATGAAGTAGCAACGGAAATCATGTTATGGTTGGGAGGTCACCACCACATGAGGAGCTGTCTTAAAGGGTCTCGGCATTAGGAAGGCTGAGAACCACTGGTTTAAAAGGTGTGGGTGCAGTCAGACCCGGCCCTTACTCATCATAAAGAACCAGTGTAGGAGAGGGGATTGCTGAGATGTTCCAAGCTTGCATTCCTAGAATCTCCCCCCCCCCCGTCTCGGTTTTGCAATTATTTTAATGTTTCTACTGCATAACACACTTTTACTGGCGGACCTGGGACAACCTACCTAGTTTTTAATTTCTCATCTTTAAAAAAAAATGTCTACGCACTAGTGATTAGAAACCCTGAGTTCCGGGGTGAAAACTGAGACGCAGGGACACACATGAAATGTGGATCGACATACCCCTTCCCACCTGCAACTCAGACGCAGGGGCACAAATGGAATGTGGATGGACATACCCCCCCCCAAAAAAAAAAAAAAATTCAAGTCTTTGATATTAAGACCCAGAGTTGTTCTGTTTTTCGTGCTTCCCCGCCGTCTGTTTACTGTGTGAGCAGCCCTGTGCTTGATGAATAAATCATCAAACGGAAAGAGGGCCTTTCTGCGTGGAAGGGGAGGAGTGCTGGAAGGTGAGCCCTTGGATGAAAATATTAGGTAGAAATCAGAAGCTGTGGACTCCATTCCTGATTTTGTTTTCCCACATTTCACTCTGCTTTCGTGGCTTTCTCTTTCATTTTAAAAATTCTCTTTGATTCAGAATATTTATAAGCACAGCACTTGGCTAGACCCCCTGGTGGAAACAGGGAGGCAAGAAATGAATGCACCACTTGAAACCTTGCTTACAATTTAGCTGGGAAAATAAGATGACACAAAATAACTAAACTGTTGGCAGGTAAATAGGTAAAATGCTGCATGGAATCTAAGAGGAGGAGGAGATGATGGCAGCTAAGTGAGAAAGAGGCTGCTGGGGGAAGACACATATATTTTGAGGGCAGAAGTTCCAAACATGGGAAACAAGTGACTTTGAGAGCAGATATTCCAGGTAAGGGATCCAGGTGAGAGAAGGCACAGAAATGGGTCAGTTCGTGGAACTGCAGATGGGTTTTCGGGATCCAACAGAGGAGCAAGGTTGCAAATGAGAGTGAAAAGGTCGGTTAGGGTGAGCTCAAGAGCTTGGACTTGATTCTGGAACCATTAAGCAGGGACACCATATACTCAAATATGTCTTTAAAAGGTTACTCTGGCATCAGTCTGATTGAAAATAGAAAGTTTGGGGGAGAGAAAGTGAAGGAGACTCTCACAGCAGTTAAGGGACCAAGGGATTCAGAACGGATGGGAGGGAGAAGACAGGAAGAGTTAGAGGTAACCTTGAATGTCACGGGAGATAAAGTATCAAATGATTTGGGGATTTAAGCTAATCAACAGGGAGGATTCGGGAATCCTGAGACAAGGAAATACAAGGACCCATTTTGGAGGGAAGAAGATGAGCCTGCTTTGAGCAGAGTTTGAGCGGTGGATGAAATATCCGTATAAAGATGGAGCAAAGGCCCCTGGAAGTAGGGAGATCTGAAGCCCTTTTGGCTGTGAATTTGGGAGCCTGATCATTAAGGAAATGTTGAGGTCTACAGGAAAAGGGATATAAGCACAGGATCTAGAGCAGTGGTTCTCAACCTTTCTAATGCTGCGACCCTTTAATACAGCTCCTCATGTTGTGGTGACCCCCAACCATACTTCATAACTGTAATTTTGCTATTGTTATGAATTATAATGTAAATACCGTGTTTTCCGATGGTCTTAGGCAACCCCTGTGAAAGTGTCGTTTGGCCCCCAAAGGGGTCGAGACCCACAGGTTGAGAACCACTGATCTAGACAAATGCCAGAGAGAAGGGATGCTGTTGGCACAGAAGATCAAGAAGACCAGCCAGAGAAGTGGGATGGTCACAGTTGTACACTGTCGAGCCATTTAAGATGGAACGAGTGATCAGGATATCATATACCTCAAGCAGGATGAAAAAGGGGTTCTAGTTTTGGCAAATGGCAAATCATTGGTAAATCCAGTCTCACATGGAGAAGTTTGAATTTTTTTTTTTCTAAAGAAGTTTGAATTTTTATCCTGAAAACGTTTCAATCATGATGGTGGTTGGAAGTTTAGAAAAGAGAATAATATGGAATTGATAAGAGAAAGGACTGGGTGTGGCAGGGAGAACACTTGGAAAGCTATCGGTGTTTTATTCTGCCTTTTTTTTTTTAAATTGATTTCAGAGAGAGGCAGGATAGGGAGAGAGAGAAACATTGATCAGCTACCTCCTGCCTACCTACCTCCTACTGGGGATTGTGCTCGAAACCAGGGCCTGTGCCCTGACCCAGAATTGGACCGTGACCTCCTAATGCACGGATCGGGATGCTCAACCAACTGAGCCACACCTGCTGGGCTGGGAAGTTATGGTAGTGATTCACAGGGAAGAATGATAAGGGCCTGAGAAGAAGTTACCTGTGACCTTCAAGTGAACAATTTCAGGGGAGTGGGAGGCACAGATGAGCTGCAGAGGTTGGCGTGAGAAGCAGCTGACAGGAAGTCAGTGAGTGTTGACCGCTCTTTCAAGTGGAAGCTACAGGACTAGATAGAGCCTAATCCAGCATCACTTATACTGAATAATAATTCAACTTTTATTATTCAAATGGTGTGTCCTCACGATTAACATGGCATTCACAATTTAAGGAATATTGCTAGCGTTTAATGAATATCATAGAACCATGAAAACTGTATGCAATGAAATAGACACACAGTGTGTAACTTTAACAGAAAGATAGCTTCCCAATGAGAGCAGCATCTTTAATTGTGTTTGGGGTTTGAGGTTTTGGATTTTTTGCCAAGTTGGGTTACTCATGCACACATACACGGGTAGTGCCAGAGGAAATATTTTCATTAAATAGAGAGCCCTGAGATAAAATGATATAACTGTTAGGTCATCCTGGTACACTGACTCAAACTTACTTTCTGTTGTACCAATAGATATAAATGACTGAATGAATCGGATTGTTGATAAAGACAAGTCACTCAAAAACAAGAGGTAAACCTAACATCACCAGCCTATAACAGAAATATTTTAGAGTCAGCCGAGACCAGTTTGGCTCAGTGGATAGAGCGTTGGCCTGCAGTCTGAAGGGTCCCAGGTTCAATTCCTGTCGGGGGCATGTACCTTGCTTGCAGGCACATCTCCAGTGTGGGGCGTGCAGGAGGCGGCTTTCTATCCCTCTCCCTTCCTCTCTGTAAAAAATCAATAAAATATATATTTTTTTAAAAAGAAATATTTTAGAGTCACATATAAATGTGTAAGGAGTCCAATAGTAACTGAGTGAAAATCTCGGTTTAATGGGACTGTGTAAAGAGAGCTTAATTTTTATTGCTGAGTTTCATTCTTTGCATACTCCTTATATAGAAACCCCAAATATATTTAAAAAATTTTTTTAAAAAACACACACACATAAAACCCAGCTACAAACGGCCAGACTGCCTCTAGGACAACTCTACTAGGATGATCTGTACTATCTCAAACTCCAGGTTTCTTCATCTATAAGATATTTAGATGTTCCACATAGTGTAATGCAATGTCTCATTTAACTGTAAGATTCAAAGGATTCTAGGTCCCAAACGAAGTTCATCATTGTCCACGCCTTCCCCCTAACCTGATACTCCTCGTTCAGGTTCCCTGCCCATGTTCTTATTATAACTCATTAGCCAGGTACAAAATTTTGAACATTTTTTATCCCTTTTCTTCACCTCCCAATATATAAACTTCTGAACCTGGAGAGCATTATGCTAAGTGAAATAAGTTAGTCAGAGAAAGACAAATACCATAAGATTTCACTCATACATGTAATCTAATGGACAAAATACACTAATAACATAGAAACAGATTCATAGATATAGAGGGGAGAGGGGTTAGGGGCTGGGTTAAAAAGGTAAAGGGATTATGCCAAAAACAAAAAGCCTCATAGACATAGACAATACCGGGGAGAAGTGGGAGGTGGGGGGGGGGGGTAGAAAGTAAAGGGGGTATACATGGTGATGGAGGAGACTTGACTTGGGGTGGTGAACACACAAGACAATGTACAGATGATGTGTTACAGAATGGTACACCTGGAACCTATATGATTTTATTAACCAATGTCACACCAATGAATTCAACAACAAAATTTTAAAAATAAAACAAATTCTGAAATTTGTTTTTATTCTGAAATTATCTTTTTCTTCTCCGCCCAGTCCAATTCTACACCACATCATGTTTGAATAGTTGCAGAACCCTCAGCAAGTCTGTTTTCCTGCCCCCATCCACTTTGCTATTTTTCACACTAATCCTCCTGAATGCTATTTTCATTGGTCTCTCCATAATAACCTCTGTGTTTTTTGTTTTTTTTTTTTACAAATCATGCCTTGACTCTTCTGCTGGCTTATAAGGTTCTCCAGAACCCAGCCCCATCCTTGGGAGCCAGCCTTCTTATCCCTGACACAAACCTTGAACTTAACTCTGTCTAGTTTGCTCACTGGTCCTCAAGTCATCCATGCTAGTGTCTGACTCTGGGACTCTGCACTGTTGTTGTTTTGTCTACCCAAATTCTATCATCCACGGTGTCCCAGCTCAAGTCCAACATCCTGTTCAGATTCTAGAAGGCCCGTTCCATTGTTACTAAACCTGACAAAGCCACTATTCCCTCCTGAACCCCTCTATTCTTGTGCTATGGAAGCACCTAACATTTAAGAGCCTTCAACCATCCATCTTACCCTATTCACTGGTCCCCAGCCCATTCTGTGCCTTCCTCCACTGCTGCTTTCCTCCTCACACTCCCTTCTCTTCCTTGTGGAAGATCATTCCATGATGAACAGACCATTCCACATCCCCAGCCTGTCTCTTACTCCTCGTTTTAACCGAACATTGGCTGTCTTACAAGAGCATAGCTTCCCCTGCCAAGCCTTGAATCGAGGGGTGTTTACCCTACCAAGCCTCATCCACTCCAGGGTTGGGAAGCAGGGTTGGCCTCCTCCCAGCTCCACAATGCTATTGCCAGACCATTATACTGAAAATAAATAAGAGATTAAACCAGCTGGTGTGCCCACCCCCTCCCTATCCATGCCTGTATCATCTAACACCTTCCTGCCACTCCCAGGGTGGTGGAAAGTGAACATTTAAGGAGACAGTGAACACAGCTTTAAGACAATTTTCATTAGTTTTTCTCCTTAAATAATAAAGTTCCCCTGTAACCCTTCACTCCAGTGATGTCCACCATTCCCACATGCACATGTATTCCTCTGAAAGTGCAGTCCCGGCGTTTTTATCTGCTCAATTCCTTCACCTCCCTTACACTGTTCTGTATTAGGGGTCTTAACGCCCAATATTCCTCCCTCTGATTGCAATCTCTTTCCCTTCCAGCTGCCTCATGCCACCCCATGCCTGCTCTGCAGGTATAATCACCCTATCACTCCTTTAATGGAGCTGAAATTCACGTTACACATAACTAACCATGTTAAAGCGTACAGTTTAGTGCATTCAAAAGGCTGTGCAAACACTACCCAAAGCAGCCTGCAGGTTCAAATGTAATCACTATCAAAATCTCATCTTTTTTTGCAGAAATAGAAAAAAACACCCTGCCTAGCCGGCATGTCTCACTGGTTGAGCTTCGATCTATGAACCAAGAGATCACAGTTCAATTCCCAGTCAGGGCATAGGCCCGGGTTGTGGGCTCGATCCCCAGTGTGGGGCTTGCAGGAAGCAGCCAATCAATGATTCTCTCTCATTGATGTTTCTCTCTCTCTCTCTCCCCCTCTCCCTTCTCTGAAATCAGTAAAAATGTATTTTAAAAGAAAAGAAAAACCCACCGTAAAATTCATATAGAACCTAAAGGGACCTCAAACAGCCAAAACAACCTTGAAAAAGAACAAAGTTGAAGGACTCACACTTCCTGATTTCAAAACTTACTATAAAGCTATAGTATTCAAAGCAGTGTGGTGATGGTGTGGGACACACATCTAGACAAACGGAATAGAATAGAGAGCCCAGAAATAAACCCTTACTTATATGGTCAAATGATTTTCAACAAGAAGACCAAGACCATTCAATGGGGAACGGACAGTCTTTTCAACAAATGGCTTGGGAAAAACTGTATAACCACATGCCAAAGAATGAAGCTGGACCCTTCCTTTATACCATATATAAAAATTAAGTGGATCAAAGATGTAAACTTAAGAGCTAAGGCTATAAAACTCTTACAAAAAATAGGGGGAAATCTTCATGACGTGGATTTGACAATGAGTTCTTGGATATGGCACCAAAAGTAGAGCAACAAAAGAAAACCAGACAAATTGGATGTTCTGAAAATCTAAAGTTTTTGTGCATCAAAAGACACTATCAGCTGAAACCGGTTTGGCTTAGTGGATAGAGCGTCAGCCTGCAGACTAAAGGGTCCCAGTCAAGAGCATGTACTTTGGTTGCGGGCACATCCCCAGTAGGGGGTGTGCAGAAGGCAGTTGATGGATGTTTCTCTCTCATTAATGTTTCTAACTCTCTGTCCCTTCTTCCTCTCTGTAAAAAATCAATAAAATATATATATTTTTTAAAAAGACACTATCAACAGAGTTAAAAGGCAACTCACAGAATGGGAGAACATATTTGCAAATTCTGTATCTGTTAAGGAATTAATTTCCAGAATCTACAGATTATTTTAAAAAGAATATTATACTATTTTTGAGAGATAAATGAGAATTAAAATTTAAAAGTTTACTCTCTTTAATTATATGTATGTATGTGTGTGTATTAGACAATATTTATGTAGAGAAAGATATATATATATATGTACATATACATATACATATACATAGGCTATATATTATATGCAGACACACAAAGAGAGACTGTAAATTCTATGAGATTTGGGTTTGTGTCTGGCATGTATAAGTTTTTTCCCATAGTGCCTGGTATAAGATCTTGGCCCACATTAAATTTTCAATATCTATTTTTTTAAAAAACCACATTTTTATGGATTTCAGAGAGGAAGGGAGAGAGAAACATCAATGATGAGAGAGAATCATTGATCGGCCGCCTCCTGCACAGCCCCTGTTGGGGATTGAGCCTGCAACTTGTGCCCTTAGCCGGAATCAAACCTGGGACCCTTCAGTCCGCAGGTCGAGACTCTATCCACTGAGCCAAACCATCTAGGCCTTCAATATCTATTTTTAATGAAATTAATGAAGAAGAGAAAAAGAATGCTCTATTTAATTCCCACATCACCACCAGCATTATTTTTCTAAAATTGAGATCTGATTATGCCATGATTTGCTCAGAAATCTTGCACGACGTCTCAGTGCCTTCAGAGTCAAATGCTCCTTGTGGCCTTATATGATGGGTGGCTCTCCTTCTATCTGCTTTCTGTTGGGCTCTTCACCTCATCCCCATCATTACCCTGGGAGGAATGGCTTTGGCCTTTGTGCACTTGGTAAAATTGGAACAATACCCACCACAACAAGGATTTTGTGTTGAAAGGATTAAACGAGGTGATATCTGAAAATGTTTGTCCTGTAGTTGATACCAGTCAATTCATGCTGGTTTCTTTTTCTTCCTCCTGCACCCTGCTCTTCAGCCACACTATAGGTTTCGCCCTCTCAGAGCATACATGGAATGTCATTTCTCCAACTTTTTGCTTCAGACTTTATCCACTGTTTCATGTGTGTCTTCCCAATCTCCCATCTCTCTCTATAAAAATTAAATGAATACCTAAAGATATATCTCAAATTGCACTTACTCAGTGCAACCTTTGGGAGTCCCCCAGATTTAATTCTTTTTTTTTTTTTTTTTATCTTCTACCGAGGATATTTTTTCATTATTTTTAGAGAGAGTGGAAGCAGGGAAGAGAAAGAGAGAAACATCAATGTGAGAGAGACACATTGATTGGTTACCTCCCGCACGGGATCAAGCTGCAACCCAGGCACATGGCCTTGACCAGAATCGAACCCGGGACGCTTCAATCCACAGGTTGACACTCTATCCACTGAGCCAAACCAGCTAAAGCTAATCCTCTTTTTGTGCTTCCATAGACTGTCTTATATTATAGTTATCTGTGCACATATCTTGTAGACATATGTGTCTACCTTCAGAGCCCAATACAATATTTATTACATTGAATTAATTTTTTTTATCAAGAAACCGAATCTTAAATTTCATGATTGAAATACATCATAAAATCATCCCAATGACACTCTCCCTATAAATAGTTCCTCTCTTGGTGTGATAACATCTAGCCTGGCAATCCAGCTCACAGTCACCCACAGCTCTTTGGAAGCTATAGCTGCTTAAGATAATGTGTGATAATGTGACTTTTAAGGATGGAGCTGGTGATGGTGGGGGTGGGGAGGCCCAGAGCTGATTGGACCAGGGACAAGCACACACCTGACCCAGGAGGAATCCATCACTTGCTCAGAAATGACTCCGGTGGCCCCAGTACTCAGAGGAGCCAGGCCAGTCCCTCCCTCCCTGGAATTTCAGTGTGTGTTGCCAACGGAGGTGGGTGCCGGGCTTAGAGGTCCTGGTGCAGGTTCTGGAGGAGCAGGCATGGTGGACCTCATGCAGGATGAAGGAGCAGAGGAAGGCAGGCACAGTGGAGGAAGGCCTGGAGCTGTCAGGAGCAGAGACAGAAGCACAGGGCGAGCCACCCTGTCCCTGGGGGCTCCCCATTCTCTGGCCAATTTAAAGGAAGCCCAGCAGCACTTTGGATTTTTTTGTCTTTTTTAAAAAAAATATATTTTATTGATATTTTTACAGAGAGAAAGGGAGAGGGATAGAGAGTAGAAACATCGATGAGAAAGAATCATCGATCAGCTGCCTCCTGCACACCTCCTACTGGGGATGTGCCTCAACCAAGGTACATGCCCTTGACTAGAATTGAACCTGGGACCTTTCAGTCCACAGGCCGACGCTCTATCCACTGAGCCAAACCGGTTAGGGCAGCACTTTGTTTTCCATCCTTGAATGCTGTGAGATCGCTGGATAATCTCAGTAAGTGCCCCTACCCCTTTTCATCAGGGGCATCCTGGCTGCAAAGTGATAATTGTTTTGCTGAAGCAACTGCAGCCTGTAACGTGTTCAATCACTTGAATTCATTGGTCTTTCCTTAGTAGCTAATTATGACCTTGGACAAATTTTTTTTTGTCATTCGATGTCTCAGTTTTTTTTTAATAGGTAAAACACCACAATTTCATATGGTGCTTTACCACTTACCAATCCCTTTTCATACATGATCTCGTGAATTTTTATCAAGTTCTTGGGCCCAGCCAGTATGGCTCAGTGGTTGAGCATTGGTCTATGAACCAGGAGGTCACGGTTCTATTCCCGGTCATGGCACATGCCTGGGTTTGCAGGCTCAATCTCCAGTATGGGGCAGGCGGCAGCTGGTCAATCATTCTCTCTCATCTTTGATGTTTTTATTTCTCCTTCTCCTTTCCTCTCTGAAATCAATAAAAAAATACTTTTAAAAAGTTGTTGTAATACAAGCAAAGTATTTTTATTCACCTTTTAGAAACTTTCCCAAGATTTCCCAATGAAGCCACTAGTCCAAATGGGACTTACACACCAGTCTTCTGACTTCTGTCTGCTCAGGTCACCATGAACTCCACATCAGAGAATATAAAGAATCGTTTTTAAGGATGACAAATTGAAGATTGATTGATTGAATGAAGGGATGAATGAATGAACAAATGAATGAATAACCTCTAAGATCTCTCTCCTGAGAACTTTTGGTGAAAAGTTAGAGTTAAAGGTAACTTCATATTTATATATAGGATCTTCTTTCAAAATAGATTGATACTGAGTTTAAGAGTAGAACCACTAGATTGGAGATCTATTGTTGTAGAAAACTGCTCTATTTCTACAAGTGTGCATAATATTTCCGCTGTGGCCTATGCTTCTTGGATTCCAGTTACCATGGAGAAGTTTAATTTCAAGGCTGTAGGCTCCAGACCTAACGTAGACCCATGGGCTGTCAATACCTGGTACTTCCTCACCCTAAAATATGTTAGCTCAGGTTACAAAGAAATTTTTTTTTTTTTAATATATACTAGGCATGTGCCCTTGACTGGAATTGAACCTGGGACCGCACCCAGGACCCTGCCATCCGCAGGCCGATGCTCTATTGACTGAGCCAAACCAGCTATGGAACGGAGAACTTTCCATACAAGGATGATACCATACGGTCCAGTTCCCCAGAACTTTTTCAGTTTCCTCAAGGCCACGGACACAGCCAGACCAGGTCCCACCAAGGGAGCTCTCTTCCTCTCCTTCCTCCCAGCCAGGCTGCTGGCGGGGCTGCTTCTGCTCAGAGCACGCAGCTCCCTCCGGGCTCAGGGGAGGCCGATCTCCGCGCTGCTCGGAGCTGCCCTGCACCGTTCCACTGCTGAGTCACACACTTTCCTCCAGCTGCTGCCACCAGACCACAGAGCCTCTTGCTCAATTCCGCCTAAGAAAGAAGAACACGTTATGCAAACCAAGTGCGAGCACAGAACACAACCCTCTTCCTCCCTCACACGAAAAGGCACACTGGGGGATCCTTATGTAACTTAGGGATCAACCAACACAAGATGCTGTGATGGCACTTCAGTGAAAAGGAGGGGGAAGGAGAAACCAGGTTGGGGCTAGTTCGCTGCTCGTGAGGGCTGGCCCTCAGTGCGCCATGCCCTGTCCCACATGGCTCAGTGTGTGGGTTGGAAGGGATCACCATGTTTTGCTCGTTTGCTCTAATGATGATAGCTAGCATTATAGTGGTAGCGTATGATGTTAGTAACACTGATGTCTTTCCTGTAGGCCATGCCTCATGTTTATTCCTTTGTGTACATTAACATACACAGCTGTGCTGGTAAAGCCTTTAGCACAGTGCCTGACACGATGTAAGTGCTCACTGAATGACAGGCATAGTAGTAGTAGTAAAAAAAAAAAGGGGGGTTATTTATCCTTACAACCACCAACAGTCTTTGCCAAGCCTTGCTCTTTGCATCAGCTATTCCTTCAGGACACATTTCCTGACCGTGTACTATGTACCATGCACTATGTTAGGCCCGGGAGACCTCAGAATAGGCCCATGTTCTTTCAGAGAAGGGTTCCCAGCCAGTTTAACTGCTATCGTGGGTGATATTGGGCGGGTTCCCTGAGCTTTCTGAGCTTAAGGTTACTCACTGTTAAATAGGTATGATCATCTCTCTGTCATAGGATTGTTAATAGGCTCAGACACCCGCAAAAGGTTTAGTCCAACATGTTCCTCCTAAGAAGTTCCTAATATCATCTTAGCATCATTTAACGTAGACTGTTTAACATGGATACTCAGAGAGAATCCCTTCTCAGGCTCACACAGTCATCAGTACGAGACCCTGCGATTCGAATCCTCATCTTGGGGGCAGGCGACATGATTGGCCCATGTGATTCCAAGTTTGAAATCAGGATTTCTCTGAGACCCTGGCGTATCTAGATGCCACATTGATCCTGGACAGATAAAGCATATGGAAAGGAGAGTTCTTTTTTTAAAATATATTTTTATTGATTTTTTTACAGAGAGGAAAGGAGAGAGAGAGAAAGTCAGAAACATCAATGAGAGAGAGACATCGATCAGCTGCCTCCTGCAAGCCCCACAGTGGAGATGTGCCCTCAAGCAAGGTACATGCCCCCAACTGGAATCGAACCCGGGACCCTTCAGTCCGCAAGCAGACGCTCTATCCACTGAGCCAAACCGGTCTCGGTGAAGGGAGAGTTCTTAAAATGGAAATATAGGACTCTAACGCAAGCATTAATTAGAACTCTTTAGAAATCTTTAGACACCTGGCTTGACATGAAGTTAAATCCAGCAGCATCCCTGTTACTACTCCCATGATGTTTCTGATAAAAAATAAATAAAATACTGCTCCAAAACGATGTGGAATATCAAGTATAGTTACTTCTACATTAAAGAGACGTACACTTAACCTATTCTGATTCATCACCATCTACATAACTGCCCTGTAATTAAATTTAACGACTTGGGAAAAAAGGTAAGAAATTTGAAGCTGTGGAGCCAAACGAACCTCAAAAAGCCCTTCTTTGTTGCTTGCAGCCCAGAAAACGTTTTTGGTAACTTCAAACAGAATCCATTCTCCAGGGTGAAATCCTTGCTCCTCTTACCCATCCCCCCGAAAATTTCCATGTCTTGTCCTTTGAGAACATTACAATTTTCAAATCTGAATGGTTTGCAGTTCAACAGGGAAACTAAAATCAAAACGGACTTGGGGGAAAACTTTCTATCTCTTTGTACTCACTCTTCGGGAAATTTTTGTGCGCTTGTTTATTTTCTTAATGTCTCTTGGTTGTGATCTTTGTTTTGGTTTCACGTATGAAATGTTCCATCTGTATTTCATTTTCTAGATTTTAGTCTCTAGAATTTTAAGAGACCGTTTAAAGCAGTGTTTCTTGGACTTTGCCCACCTCCAATCCACAATGAGAAATACATTTTACATTCTAAGGTAAATATATATATATATATATATATATTTACATGTATATGTATATAAAGCCAAAGTTTCATGAAATAATACCCATGCTGTGAAGTATGTACTATGATTTTTAAAATTATATTCTAGCCCTAATGGTTCAGTGGATAGAGCGTTGGCCTGCGGACTGAAGGGCCCCAGGTTTGATTCTGGTCAGGGACATATACCTTGGTTGTGGGCACATCCCCAGTTGGAGGTGTGTAGGAGCAGCTGATGGATGTTTCTCTCTCATCGAAGTTTCCAACTCTCTATCCCTCACCCTTCCTCTCTGTAAAAAATACAATAAAATATATTTTTAAAAAATAAAAATAAAAAATAAATAAATTATATTCTATCTTACATGTAAAGATATTGCACTAGAGGCCCAGCAGGTGTGGAGGAAGAATGCACAGGCAGAGCACAGGGCACCTTTAAGTCAGCGAGACTGCTACGTATGAAATGCTAATATATGCTAATGATGGACACATGACATGCGTTTGTCAAGATCCATAGGATGTAAAACACAGTGAACACTGACATAAACTATGGGTTTCAGTTAACAATCATGTATCGATATGGATTCATCAGTTGTAGCAAAGGTACCTTTGTTATATTGTAAATCAGCAAGCTGAATATAGGACGCCTGAATAAGCCAAATTAATTCGGAGTCTTTTATTCCGCTAGTGGGCTCAGAGGAATAATGCTTCCAGAGTCTGAGCAGAGCAATTACGGAGTAAGTTTCCCCTTTATTCGTTTCTAATGTCTTTGTCTCCTAAATATGGCACTTCCGGTCCCTTTTGCAAGTTTTCAAAAGAGCCCTCTGTATGCTTAGCAGATATCTTCCAGGAAGCCTGTAGCCTTGAGAGTACAACACAGTGCAGTAGCCTTGAGTACAGATAAATAGAAGGCACCTGGTATGACCGCATGGGAGTATCAGCCCCTTACGTTCGATGACTAGCCTGCAAGGTCAGACAGCTAAGCTTATCTTCCCTGTTATTCAAGCAGGCATGAGTGTGTGTTTACAGAAGCTAAAAAGCAGAGTTAATTCACAGACCGAGGGACCATCTATACACAGAGAAATTGACTCACAGGGCAAGGAACTATCTAAAAATAGCAGAGAATTTCAAACAGCAGTTTTACAAAATAGAGATTACTATGCTTCACCTTCTGTGCAATTTTTCTGTTAACCTAAAACTGCTCTAAAAATGAAGTTTCCTTTAAAAATTTTAAGTAAAATAAAAGTTGGTTATAACTTATAAATTGGTATTATTACCCACTCATGGGTCACTCTTCACAATTTGAAAACTTGTAGCTTAGAGGGAGTGCCTTTTAACCAGCTCCACAGTGAGTGGCCTTAGATGAGCCACATAATGCAAATTGTTCTCAACTTTCTCATCTGAAAAGTGGGTGTTTGATCAGAGAGACACCAAGCTCCAAAATATTGTAAGTATACATTCTAATTTTTAAAAGAGTATTAGAATGGAAGAAAAGTCATTAAGCATGAATTTTAAGTTGTATATACATTATATAGGCCAAGCTTATTTTTATAGGCATCTAATGGGCACTCTTCTTTTATTCCTCCTATTTTTTCAAATATAAAATGATCCTCAACCAGGTAGCTTAGTTGCTTAGAGCACCATCCCAATGTGCCAAGGTTGAGTTTGATTCCCAGTCAGGGCACCAACAAGAATCAACCAATGAATTCATAGATGTAGATAAGTGGAACAAGAAATTGATATCTCGCTGAAACCGGTTTGGCTCAGTGGATAAAGCGTCGGCCTGCGGACTGAAAGGTCCCAGGATTCCTGTCAAGGGCATGTATCTTGGTTTCGGGCACATCCCCGGTGGGGGGCGTGCAGGACGCGGCTGATCGATGTCTCTCTTTCATCGATGTTTCTGACTCTCTGTCCCTCTCCCTTCCTCTCTGTAAGAAATCAATAAAATATGTTAAAAAAAACCCAAACACAAATTGATCTCTCCCTAAAAGTAATAAAAATAATAAATAAATACATAAAAAACTCAGTGAAAAGTAATGGTGTCCAAACAAACATATAATTACATTTCTCTCTCTGTTCCTGATTCAAGAACCTTGTGAAAGAAGCAAACAAAGAGTATCCAGGAATGATGCGAATGATAATTCCAGTTTGGGTGTTGGTCTGCCTGACTGCCGAGGCCCAGCAAGAGCGTACCTGAACTCGGTGGGTTCTCATTGGCTTCACTAGATGTTGGCTGGGAGCCTGTTGGAGACCAGGCCCTGTGCTGGGGCGTGAGCCCAGCGGTGTCCCACCTCTGGTAGCTTGGGTCAGGAAATGGAAAGTGGGCTACCTCATTCCAGATCTTTCTTGCTTTCCCTACCCCAGGAGGGCGGCAAGCTGGGGAGACTGGGTGGCAGCTCTGGCCCAGGCAGGTCTGAGATGCACTTCAGAGCTCAGTGCTGTTTCCCAATGGCTGTTATCTGACCACTCCCCTCAGTGTTCTGCAGGGAAAGGGGTAATAATGCCCACTGCCTGGGACGCTGGGAGGACGCCCTAGGAAACGGGGCTGCCATCTCGGTCCTGCACAGTACTGCAAGCGGATGAAGGTGCCCTCGGAGCACCCTTCTTTCCTATCTGCTCTGCCCCCTTTCTCCTCACCCCACTTTCTGTGACCAACAATGTTGTATGTACCCCCTTTCCAAACACTTGGTTCTTCTCCCTAAACCCCCATTCATTTTACTTAATTGCCTTATTGTCTAAGAGCTGATGACCCTAAATGAGTTGTGGAACAAGCCACCTTGTATGTTTCCCCTTCCATTCCATCAAGCCCTTGTAGCGGAGCCCAATTGCAGTTGAACTTGAGAGGCGGCCTAGAGAAGGAGAGGTGTGTCACGATAGACGGCAACCCTCGGGAGGCCCAGTTCCTGTCTTCCAGCTTCGTTTCAGTGGGACTGCTTTTAGGTTGACTGCACAACTAATAATAACATAGCATCTGAGTTATTACCTAATGAAAGTCTACAGCCCTAGACAGTTTGGCTCAGTGTATAGAGCATCAGCCTGGGGACTCAAGGGTTCTGGGTTCGATTCCTGTCAAGGGCATGTACCCTGGTTGCGGGCACATCCCTAGTGGGGAGTGTGCAGGAGGCAGCTGATTGATGTTCCTCTCTCATTTATCTCATTTATGTTTCTAGCTCTCTATTCCTCTCCCTTCCTCTCTGTAAAAAATCAATTATATACACACACACACACACACACACACACACACACATACATACACAGTGCTACCTCGAGATACGAGTTTGATTCTTTCCGTAACCTTGAGGAGTGGGAAACTATGAGACGCTCGAGTGGAGGTAAACTGGTGGGTCCTGTGCAGCCGGCCGATCCGCGAGATTACTCCTATCTCAAATGCTGCTCGTATTTCAAAGCAAAAATCGCTCGCTCGCTCGACGGCTAGTATCTCAAAAATCTCGTATGTTAGGGCACTCGTATCTCGAGGTACCACTGTACATATATGTTATATATATATATATATATATATGTGTATATATATATATATATATATATATATATATATATGAAAGTCTATACTTTTTTTGGGGGGAGGAGCTTATGTTAAATAAACAGTTTACATCAATATCTCTAAGCCCACAGCCACCTTGGAAAGCTAGGTTGTCCCATTGTTTAAGAGACTGAGTCTCAGATTCATTTATTCAGGGAAAATTTTAACGGGTGCGTACTACATAACAAACGCGGGATTAGACACTGGGGATAGAACGCTGAACAACATGTTCTTGCCCCTAGGAAACCTGTGGTCTAGAGGAGAATCTGGCAGATCAACAGACAGTTGCCATCCTGGAGTAAACACAGGGGAGGTAAGAAAGCACAGAACGTGGAACCTGACCAGACCAGGGTTGGCAAGGGAGGTGAGGAAGCTGCAGGTGTTTTCTTAAGCCCAGCTGATCTGAAATCTCTCCCCTCCTTCACTCCTTTGTACTCCCTCCTCACCTCACCCCCCAGGTGAACGAACCTAGAGCCATTTCTCCAAGTCCCCTAAGTACTGTTCTGTACCTTGGACTAGCAAAGGACCATGTTGCATCTTTTCCCTTCTTCTCCCTCCCTTGTTGCGTCTTAACACGGAGAGAGATTGTACTAACACTAGGACCAGAAAGTTTAGGCTCAAATCAAGACACTTAAGAGAAGGAAAGGGACCCTGGTAACAATTATGTCAGAATAACAGGTGTAGCCCTAGCTGGTTTGGCTCAGTGGATAGAGCCCGCAGACGGAAGGGACCCAGGTTTGATTCCGGTCACGGGCGCATACATTGGTTGCAGGCTTGATCCGGCCCTGGTTGGGCGTGTGCAGGAGGCAACCAATCGATGTGTCTCTCTCACATGCATGTGTCTCGCTGTCTCTGCCCCTCCCTTCCACTCTCTAAAAGTCAATGGGAAAAATTCCTAGGGTAAAGATTAACGAAACAAAACAAACAAAAAATAACAAATAACAGGTGTAAACGAGGTGTGTCCTGGCGACCTGGACCAGAGGTTTAGGCTGCATATAACCTGAAGGAACGCCTGCAGTGGACAGATTCCTGGGCTAGAAGCCTGCTCAGCGGAGATTTGGGGTGGTAGTTTCCTCATGTCCCATGAGCCTCTCCGCTGAGCAGGACATGGGCTTGAATTCTGGCCTATGGTTATTTTCTGGTGTATAAGACGACCCCCAACTTTCCAGTTAAAATATAGAGTTTGGGCCGAGACCGGTGTGGCTCAGTGGATAGAGCGTCAGCTTGCGGACTGAAAGGTCCCGGGATTGATTCCGGTTGGGGGCATGTACCTTGCTTGCGGGCACATCTCCACTGTGGGGCATGCAGGAGGCAGCCGATCAATGTCTCTCTCTCATCGATTTTTCTGACTTTCTATCTCTCTCCCTTCCTCTCTGTAGAAAATCAATAAAATATATTTTTTAAAAATTAAAAAAAAATAAATAAAATATAGAGTTTGGGATATACTCGCCCTATAAGACGACACCCGGTGTATAAGATGACCCCCGACTTCTGAGAAGATTTTCCTGGGTTAAAAAGTCGTCTTATACGCCGGAGAATACGGTATTTCCCTGAGCTTAGGGTGTGTGTGTGTGTGTGTGTGTGTGTGTGTGTGTGAGAGAGAGAGAGAGAGAGAGAGAGAGAGAGAGAGAGAGAGAGAGAAGTTCCTTTAGCAGCAATCACCGAAGTCCCATGGGAATGGTTACCAGGGTGCGGGTGTCAGCCAGGGGAACACCTGGGAAAGAGCAGCCTCAGCAGGGAGGGCAGCCAACTCAGCTGGGCCTGGGAGCCCCGCAGTCCCGCTGCCCGGCGGTGGTGAGCCAAGCCCGTGTCGCGCCGCGGTGATGCATGGCCGGGCTGAAGAAAGAGCCCATTGAATTGTTCGTGGAAAAGAGTGGTGCCCGCGAGGCCAGGCCGGGAGGAGGCGGCCGCCTCGAGCACAGGGCCTGGCAGGACATCAGGCCTGAAAGGTACCCGGAATCGGAGGAATGTTTTGCATCAAAATCTGCAGGGGCAGAGGGAGCGCACGGGTTCGGTCTGTCTGCCTGTGGCCTGCTGCTGCCGATGGACGTGTCAGAGGGAGTCAGCGCTGCGGCTCAGCCTCGGGGTGAAAGGAAAATCCCAGACCCGCCTGAGCAGGAGGCACCCGAAGCTGGAGCGGCCCGGCCAGGCTCCGTTTCCAGGGCTTTGTCAGCGGCTCCGGGTTTCCTGGAACCCCCCTGCACAACAGAGGCCGTGCTGGCCAGATGACGTGGGTCTGATCCTGGCTCCAGGCCCTCCCCGCGGGGTGAACAAGGTCACGATGATAAAACACATACTTTCCTGTGCGTGTGCGCGCACGCAGCACTGCCCTGAGCATGGTGCCACTCTTATCTCACTTTTACATATTGATTTCAGAGAGAGAGAGAGAGAGAGAGAGAGAGAGAGAGAGAGAGAGAGAGAGAGAGAAACATCAATGATGATGGCTGCCTTCTGCATGTCCCACCATGGGGATCAGGCCTGCAAGCTGGGCATGTGCCCTGACTGGGAATTGAACCATGACCTCTAGGTTCAGAGGTCAACAGCAGCAACTTCGAAGTCATGCTGGCTGGGCTTATTTCACTTACTTTTCCCAGCACTTCCAGGTACGATTATTTTGCCCAATCACAGAAGAGAAAACCAAGGCCTGGGATAGGTCAGTAGTTGGCTGAAGGTCACATGGCTGGACAGTGATGGAGTCAGGATTTGAACCTGAAGGTCACATGGCCGGGCAGTGATGGAGTCAGGATTTGAACCTGAAGGTCACATGGCCAGGCAGTGATGGAGTCGGGATTTGAACCTGAAGGTCACATGGCCGGGCAGTGATGGAGTCAGGATTTGAACCTGGCTGTGTGGCTCTGGGAACTGAGCCCTGGGCCCCTCCCCTACGCTGCCTCTGACTCAGGGATGGTAAAATGGGTGTCGATGCAATTTCGTATTTACATATTCACAGAGGATAATCACTTAACAGCTTGGGCATAGTGCCTGCGGCAACACTGTGAGCTACTGTGGGTGTGATTCATCCTGGCCTCTCTGGGCCTTGCTGCCTGTTCTGTCCCGTCAGCCTCCTTCAGACAAGGTTCTGCTTGAATTTCACAAGAACTTCCGCTTCGTGGGTTAGCAGGAGTTGTCTATCTGGCAGGTGTAGAAGGGCCGGGTACCAAGGCCCAAACACCCTGGGGATAAGTGGGGGTTCTCTGCTCACCTGACAGCGCTCCAGGAACCCTTCAAGGATCGAAGTTCAAGTTTGGTTCTCTGAGCCAACCTTGGAGTTCTTCTGTGCCTTTGTTTAACTGCAAGGAAAGAAATCCCCACCACAATCACCACAGCCCTCCTGGTTTTGTTTATTTAGTGGCCCCCGGCACACACAGAAAAACAAAACACACAGATCAACCAAATCACTGATGTCTAAGCTCCCCGTGTAAAGGAAGAAAAGCCTTTGCCCTCTTGGGCAGGAAGGGGTTTCCCACAGCCCCTGTGCTTCCCTCTGATAGATCCTCCCTTCCCCCAACTGGTGGGCAGATTATAATGTAACCTCTGATCCTGGTTTTTCTTTTTTTTAATATTTTTGTTGATTTTTTTTTTTACAGGGATAGTTAGAAACATCGATGAGAGAGAAACATCAATTGGCTGCCTCCTACACACCCTGTCTACTGGGGATGTGCCCGCAACCAAGGAACATGCCCTTGACCGGAATTGAGCCTGAGACCTTTCAGTCCACAGGCCAATGCTCTATCCACTGAGCCAAATCGGTTTTGGCTGATCCTGGTTTCTCTATCTCACTCGTTAGTGTGGAATAAACTTCCTTTTTAACATGCCTTGGTCTCTGACTTCCGTTTCCTGCGCCTCGAACCTTACTTACATTTGGTGCCGAAAACCCAGGAGGATGCAAGCACCCCATTTGACCGTTCATGGTTCGGGGTGTCCCCCTCTTCTCTCCTCGTGGCTCAGGAGCCTCAGGCTTCTCCCCCCGGCTTGGCAGCATCAGCGGTAAGTCCCAGTCCGTGCTAATTCTTGGCAGTCGTTTTTCCAGCATCTCTGTCCGTAAACTGTGGCCTGCATCAGGGACTGCCTTTGGGCATAGCCCTCTGGAACCCTCCAGGAGGGTTCCAAACCTGGGGAGGCAGCAGAGACGTTCCTGTCCCCCCTCGGTTCTCCAGCTTTTTGGCCCCTGTCCAGACCCCTGGAGGGAAGGGTGCCAGAGGGGAGACGTCTCGTGCTGTCCCTTGGGTTCCCCATCCGTAGCCTTGACTCAACAACTGGGACGCTGGTCCTTAGCCTCGACTACTGACTCCAGGTTTTAGTATGGTTTAAACCGGATCCAGCACACCTCTGGGTGTCTCCTCCCCAATCTGGCTAAGCTAGGGCTGTCCCAGGCTCTGCGCCCTAAATGCTTCATTTACTTCTGTAACATGGCATGGCCTCAGTTTAACATCCTCACTGACCTCAGTAATTTCTGCCGGCAAACCGGGAAGTGGCCCTTCGCTCCCATCCCTCGCTTCACTCCTCAGATTCCACTCATCAGATCCTCCCCTCAAAGTCTTCTTCACCCCCTCAAATCGGTCCTCAGCCCCCTTTCTCTGTCTTCTGACTCTTTCGACCCAGCTGATCTTTTATCCTCACCTTTCCCGCTGCCCACCTTTTGTTCCCTCTCTTCCTCTTCCTCCTTCTTCACCATGACTGCCCCTTTCCCAGCCGGCAGCCACCTCAGGCCGCGAGCCAAGCAGAGACCACTGTGCAGAGCAAGAGCCACCCACCTGCTGTCCCACCACCCGCTCCAAACAGCTAAGTGAGATTTCTGTTTGTCTGTAGAAATTTTGGGTTGCTCTTCCCTTTTTCATTGTGAGCAGCTGCCATGTTGGCCACATGGCCTTCCTTTCCCCTAGGGGCCACCATTTTGAAACAGCAAGTCCCGCCTCTCTCTTTAAATAAAGTTACTGAGACCTCCCACAGCCCGCCCCCACAGGCTTGGGCCTGGTATGGCTGTGCTCCTCCTCCTCTGGCCCACAGCTCACTGCCTGCTCCACCACCCCCTCCGCTAACACCTTCTCAGGCCCTGGTCCGACCAGTGAATACGGCCTTTAAGGTTTTAATGCCTGTGAGGAGCAGGCAGAGTAATCCTGCTTTTGACAGAAGGTGAATCTACAAAACCAAGCCTTGGTTACAGCCATGCATGGTCCAAAGGGGACTGTGCATGGTGGGGTGCAATGAGAGGACGAACGCCACCTGGAGGATGCTTCAATGTGGAAATGAAGGCCAATGGGCAAAGCAGTGCCCCCTACCCCAGACCCCAACCAAGCCCTGCCAGGCGTGTGGTAAAAATGGCCGCTGGAAAAATAACGGCCTCTCTGCATCCCAGCGTAGAGGGGCCGTCCTTCCAGGTCATGACCCACCACTGGCCATGACTGAAGACTGAAGATGCCTGGACTCAATGATCCCCATCACCCTCACCAAGTCCAGGGTAACGCTCAAGGTAGAGGGTAAGCCGGTCTCCTTTCTGGTCGATAAGGGGGCTACCTTCTCTGTCCCGCCCCCCCTTTGTAGAGTCATTTTCCCTTCCACGACTTCAGTCATGGGTATTGATGGTAAATCACCCTTTAATGCTTTGAAAACTGCTCTGGCCTCAGCGCCTTCTCGCCCCGCCCCCTCCCCACTCCACCCTTCCTAGAGAACAACTTTCTTGCTGGTGCAGGCTTATCAGAAACTTAGATCTTTATCTCTCAGAAAAAAGCGGCAGTTTTAAAATTCAAGCGGCTAGGGGCCTGGAAACAGGCTTTGGGGCCTGCTCCCTCTGCCTTTTCTAAATACAGTGGTACCTTGAGATACGAGTGCCCTAACATAGGAGATTTTTGAGATACGAGCCATTGAGCAAGCCATTTTTGCTTTGTAATACGAGCAACATTTGAGATAGGAGTAATAGCGAGGATCGGCCAGCTGCACACGACCACCAGTTAACTGAGATTCTGAGCGTCTCATAGTTTCCCACGCCTCAAGGTTACAGAACGAATTAAACTCATATCTTGAGGTACCACTGTATTTTAAGTAGCATACGATACTGAAACATTAATTACTAGACATGTTTAGAAATATTTAATGAAGGTATGTTGAAAGAAAAGTTCTAAAGTTAACTGTTTATTTTTTATAATATATTTTATTGATTTTTTACAGAGAGGAAGGGAGAGGGATAGAAAGCTAAACATCGATGAGAGAGAGACATCGATCAGCCGCCTCCTGCACATCTCCCCCCGGGGATGCGCCCACAACTGAGATACATGTCCTTGACCCTTCAGTCCGCAGGCCGACACTCTATCCACTGAGCCAAACCGGTTTCGGCTAAAGTTAACTGTTGACAGGAATTGTAAAAGGACCCAGACTAGCAGATATCCTGCCAACTCACCCAGACGCTCCTGCCCCAGGGGTTCAGAGACAGTCCTCACCGGTTTGGCCAGCCCTTACCCAGAGACCTCCGACAGTGCTCGTTAGAACCCAGCACTCCTCTTCGGCATGTGGATGATCTCCTTCTCTGCCGCCCCTCCCAGGTCATGTCTCAGAGGCAGACAGCTGGCCTCCTCAGCTTTCTAGGCGACAAAGGATACCGTGTGTCCCCTGCCAAGGTGCAACTGTTGGCCCCCCACCGTCACTTATTTGGGGATCTGTCTGACGCCCAATTCCCGAGGACTGACAGTTGACTGTATGCAAGCAATACAAGACCTACAGCCTCCCACTTCTGCGGAACAGACCTTGTCCTTTCTAGGGCTGGTAGGATTGATTCTTCTGCCATTGGGTCCCAAACTTTGCTCTCCTACCCCATTTCCCCGAAAGTAAGACATTCCCCGAAAATAAGATCTACCTCCAGTCTTGCCTCTCGCTGTAATATAAGGCATCCCCCCGAAATAAGACCTCCCCATAATAAGGCCTCCCCGGAATATAAGGCCCCCGAGGCTACCATCAGGCGTCTGACTCCTGATTTAAAGAGACCTCGCACTGCCTGAACAGCTCCGGCAGTGCTGCGGCCAATCAGTGAGCTGGTTTGTGATGACAACGACTACCATACGGTAGACAGGTCATAAATTTCCTGGTTTGTTTGTTTTTTGTTCAACAATAAATGTGTATTGTAGTCTTCTTCATGGAAAAATAAGACATCCCCTGAAAATAAGACCTAGCGCATCTTTAGAAGCAAAAATTAATATGACACTGTCTATTTTCAGGGAAACAGGGTAGCTAAGCCCCTATACCAGGCCACTAAAGAAACGCCAGTAGGCCCCCGCTCCTCACCACCATCCCTCATTCACCAGGCTTTTTCTAAGCTCCGGGATACCCTTCCTGGCATCTCTCTCTCTCTCTCTCTCTCTCTCCCACACACTTCCCTCCCTCCCTTCCAAACATCTCTAGGCCTTTCCAACTATTTACTGATGAAAGACAGGGCCTAGCTATGGGGGTCCTCACCCAGCCCCTAGGGCCAGCCTCACCCCATAGCCTACCTGTCCAGACAGCTGGATCCCAGGGTTCAGGGAACGGCAGCCCTGCCCCCAGGCTCTGGCTGCAGCACAGCTCCCACCAAGGAGGCCCAGAAGGTCTGCCTCCAGCAGCCCTTACAGGTCTTCTCTGCCCACAGGCTACAGGATCTCTGTCCCACCCATCCCTATCTCTCCTCACCCCCTCTCGCCTCATGCAGGAACTCCATCTCCTGTTCCTCGAGAATCCTGACATCTTCCTGACCCAGTGCCCAGCCCTGAACCTGGCCGCTCTCCTTCCCGCTGCCTCCACCCAACCTGCAGCAAGCACTCCTGCCCCAAGGTCGTGGAGGCCCTCACTCAGCCTTGGGTGGGACTCTTAGAAATTCCTCTCCGGAATCCTGACTTAACTAAACTGCACATACCCTGCCGCCCACAATCACCGGGTAAGATTTTGAGGATCAACAGCTCCTTAAAGACCATCTAACTACACTGTCTCCAGAAATTCGCAGCTCCTGGCCCTACCTCCTGCCCAGGGCCCTGACCGGAATCCAGGCCACACCAAGGAGCCCCACCTTCTTCTTTTTTTCTTTCAATATATTTTATTGATTTTTTACAGAGAGGAAAGGAGAGGGATAGAAAGTCAGAAACATTGATGAGAGAGAGAGACATCGATCAGCTGCCTCCTGCAAGCCCCACACTGGAGATGTGCCCGCAACCAAGGTACATGCCCCCGATCGGAATCGAACCTGGGACCTTTCAGTCCGCAAGCCGACGCTCTATCCACTGAGCCAAACCGGTCTCGGCAGAGCCCCCCACCTTCTTAAGCCCTTTTGAACTCCTAGATGGGAGACCCTTCTGGCTCAACCATTGTCTCCCTACTGACCCTCCTCTCCAGGCTTCTTATCTTCCACACCTGCCCTCACTCAGGCATCTGCTCCGGGAACACGCTGACAGGTTTCTGCCCAGGCCAGAACCAGCCGACCAAGACTCCCGAGGGGGAGTTAGTCATCCTCCAGAACCTTACCCCCAGGTTGCATTTCAGTTCCAGGCCCAGAAAAGCAGCAAAGCCAGACACGTGACTCTGTGGCAGCCTCAGGACCAGCTTTTACCTTTCAAGTGACTCAACAGGATGGCTCGTGAGACTTCACCAACCAGTCTCTTGGGGAAACCATGCTGCTGCACCCCTCATCCAGCATGGAAAACACCCCCTGTTTTTTGCTCACTTACCCCAGGGCTCCTCCCATCATTAGGCCTGCTGGTATCTATTCCTTTAATTTAGCTCTTTGGTCCCGGCCTCATGTGCTGTTTCACTAGTGTTTTGCAGAACAGAATTCAGGCGTTCACCAACCAGAAGGTGGCAGAGAACCTATAAACACCTATGTCACCAGAATCCTTGAGACCCTGGGTAGATGCCCCTGATGATGCCAATTCTCAGCAGGAAATAGCTACAGAAAATGGACCTTCACCCCCTGATCTTGCCAGGACTCTCCATTTTTTTTTTAACACCACCAAAAGCCTGGAATGATAGATCCTCCCTTCCCCCACCTGGTGGGCAGAGTATGATGTAACCTGTTTCTGCAGCTAGGACATTCCCGAGACATTGAACCTCCAATCAGCACATGCTGAGTGCCCTGGGCCCCACCCCTTCCTGTTCCTCCCCTCAAAAGGCATGTTCACCTCTGCACGTGTTGCTGCTCTCCGCAGTGTGCTAGACAGCTCGGCGGGTCCTTCTCCTCCTCCTCCTCCTCCTCCTCCTCCTTCTCTGCTCCTGGTTTTTCTATCTCCCTCGTTAGTGCAGAATACACTTCCTCTTTCACATGCCTTGGTCCCCGAGACTCCCCTTTCCTGCGCCTCGAACCTTACACCCTCCAATTCCAAAGCTGGGGAGAGACTCACCCATGTGAAGCCCCAGGTTATTTCCAAGCTTTGTTTCCCTGGGTGCTTAGAGGACCTTGCATTTCCCCTCAAGGTCGTAGACGCTAGGATGCAACCCAGCCCCTCCATGGGGAGAAGTTCCCACCCACCCACCCCAGAAAGAAGGTACCTGGGGGTTTGTGGCTGCGGGGACTCTGGAAGTTCCTTATTGGGCTCTTGTATGTGTTGCCTGGACTTTGGGAGACTCTCTTAGGAGATTTTTGGGGGAAGGTTAATCAGGACCAAAAATACCCTCCTTTTAGAGCAGATACTCTGTGTGTTTAATTACAGCCGCACTCAGAAATGCCACAAGGAATTTTTTTTTTTTTCTCAGTTCCCTCAGTCCCTCTCACTCTTGTCGCCTCTGGATTCCAAATGCAACACAGGATGTGCGATGCATCCACCTGGCCGCATTACATCAGCTGTCATGACGCTGGGGGGGAGGGGGAGTGGAATTCAATGCTTCCTCGTCCCCAAAAGAGGATGCTTGCAGGCTCGTGGACCCACAGGGCAGCTGAGAGAGGGAATTCCGGGATCAACAGCCTGATCACCTAGCTAGAACCTTGCCAGCGTTTAGGAAGCCTGGATTTAGCTACAAGATAAGCATGAGCACTTTTGACCTCTGGGTGACCTTCATTTGACATGAGTGAACCTCAGAGAGATCCAGACGGCTCTCCATTGCCCCAGAGCACCAAGATCTCTCTGTCTGGCTCTTGTTTTCTGCTGGGAAGACAAGTGGAGCTCATTCGAATTTCATGAAAAGTCACGGGATACTTGGCTCCTGACAGCGACTGTTTCTGTTGCACTTGCCTCAGAGGTCGGCGTTCTGCTTCACACCGGCCTGGGCTCTGCGTGTGTTTTGTTTTGAGAGAGCGAGTATCACGAGCCGCTCCGAGTCTGGTTTCCTGGGTGCCAGCAACAAATCCCGGTCCCTCCTACTGGTGGCTCAGTTGTCCCGCAGCCCTCGCAAATACTCCAGTTGGAACAAGGAGAACAGAGAGAGGGACGTGACCTCCTCCCCCTTCCAGTGGGTGGCTGCCTAAGGTCAGCCAACCACGGAGCCCAGCATCTGGGACCCAGTCATAGCTCCCCACTCCGGCCACCCCCCCCCCAAACCCCCCCGCATCTTATTAAAACAGCCACAGTCAGCCTGGGGCAAATTGTGCGCTACAATCTGCCCTCCACCAAAATAGCTGGTGGCCAACTGGTTTGCAATGTCACATATACCTGTGCCCCACCCAGTTTTCACACGTTAGTAGTCATTCTCCTCCTCCTCAACCCTGGCGACTGGGAGGGAGGCGGGAGGCTGGGTGGGGACTCCAGAGAGCAGCTGCAGGGCCTGGCCGAGCTATCAGATGCCAGCTAATAATAGCTCCCATTTATCTGGCGCTTAGGCAGCCAGGTATGTGCTAAGCGCCGCTGCTTTATCCCCGGTAATCCTCACCACCGCGGGGAAGGGGCAGGTGATTCCCAAAGCGGGTGATGGGGAAACTGAGGCTCCGAAGGGTGGAGTCCTTGATCTAAATCCACCCAGCCAGGAAGGGCCCGTTTGAACGCTCATCTGATGCTGAGCTTTGAAGCGCCATGCGACACCGCTGTTTCTTCCAGCCGGTGGATTTCAGGAGAGTGGGTGCCAGGAAATGCCAAGTGGAGCCAGGGAGGGAGCCATTGCCAAATGCCAAGCCCAAAGGGGTTGGAAACCTGAGAATTGACAGATCGCCTCCTGGAAACCCCAGTGTGTGTGTGTGTGGGGGGGGGGGGATGCGGGGAGCGAAG
>PVJN01017321.1:0-12646 GCA_004026805.1 Lasiurus borealis | reverse complement strand
GGAGAGAGATAGAAAGTCAGAAACATGGATGAGAGAGAGACATCGATCAGCTGCCTCCTGCACGCCCCACAGTGGAGATGTGCCCGCAAGCAAGGTACATGCCCCCAACCGGAATCGAACCCGGGACCTTTCAGTCCGCAGGCCGACGCTCTATCCACTGAGCCAAACTGGTCTCGGCTAAAGCTGTTAATATTCTTGAGATTGGGGCTGAGAAAAGACTATTTTGTCCTAACTAGACTGGAAACTTAGTAACTTAGAAACTTGTTAACTTTTCAGTCCTGGGTCAATTCCTGGATATCCAGACCTCCAGATAACCCTCTGATCACAGCCCCTCAGTCCCCCACCCCCCAAAGACTCACTCATCCAGACCGCCTAACATCCACCTGGTACCCATTATTCAGACCTCATGATGTCTGGCTGATAACCATCCTGTTCAATCCTAGGCCTAAAAATACTAAGGCTGGTAACTCTCAAAATGTACTTGTTAGTATAAGAACCTTTCATTTCTCTTCTCTGAAACACATCTAGTTTTTCCTGCCTACTTATGTTCCCAGTTTGCAAAGGCTAAAACTGGTGAATAAATCTTTTAACATTTAGTTCTAGCTCAAAGCCTCCAGACTCTTTTTATTAAAAAAAATAATAAAAATTTTTAAATTGATTTCAGAGAGGAAGAGAGATGGAGATAAAGAAATAGAAACATCAAGGATGAGACAGAATCATTGATCAGCTGCCTCCTGCACACCCCACACTGGGAATCGAGCTTGCAACCCAGGCCTGTGCCCTGATCAGGAATCAAACGGTGACCTCCTGATTCACAGGTCAACGCTCAACCACTGAGCCACGCCGGCTGGGCTCCAGACTCTTTTTTGAGTTCGTTTGGCAGAAGGATGAAAAGGCAGCGCCTTAGCCACTGCCTGACACTAAACGAATGTGGAAGTTGCAGAGGTGTGGAGAGCCACAGAAGGGTGTTAGAATTTACTTCAATGTAAATGTACTTCCATGTGTTTTGTTGAGGCAAAATAATAGTAATAAACTTTCTCTTTATAATTTGAGTCTTGGCTCTGAATTCTTTCTGAGCCAGAATGAAGAGGCAGACGTTGCTTAAGTCGTGAGATGTCTACTGCGATGTTTTGAAAGAAATGAGTGTTCCTCCCCAGCGTGCTTTCCCAGAAGAGCCCCCGTGAGCGTTCTTTATCTTTCCTCACCTCAGCTTCCTGCCCGCCCCACTGGGTGCAGGTGTCTCTGTGTGATAGCGACGGAACTCTGCCATGCGGTACCCACACCAAGGCCTGGCACCCAGCTATCTTCTTCCTCCCTGCACAGCCAGGCATGTTGTTTGGTAGGTCTCTGGTCATTCTCTCCGTGTGTTTCTCCTCGATGGTTACATTTCTCTTCCATTACTGTGTCTTTCGTGGTTGATGAACCCAGAACGTCACGTGCATTTTTTTAAGAGCATGCTTACCAAATGCCAGGCCCTGCTCTATGTCCCTGTGCACACATGAATTCTTTTTTTTTTAAATTTATTTTATTGATTTTTTACAGAGAGGAAGAGAGAGGGATAGAGAGTTAGAAACATCGATGAGAGAGAGACATCGATCAGCTGCCTCTTGCACACCCCCTACTGAAGATGTGCCCGCAACCACAGTACATGCCCTTGACCAGAATTGAACCTGGGACCTTTCGGTCCACAGGCCGACGCTCTATCCACTGAGCCAAACCGGTTTCGGCCATGAATTCTTTTTATCCACATAAAATAGTATGAAGTGGGTAGTACTACAATCTCCATTTTAGGGGTGATAAATAGTTGGGGCCCCGAGAGATTAAGCTACTTGCCTCTGTCGCACAGCTGATGAGTAGCACTGCCCAACTCTAGTACCCAGGCTGCTCTGCCATAGTGATTCTGGGCCGAGTCAGGGTGTTCGTTCAAGCATCCCTTCCTGGGCGGGCCAGACCTCTCCACGGCTGGGTTTGCTGCCGCCATGCTATGTGGTAGGCAGTTAGACGAGATCAGACCAAGGCGGATGGGCCAGAAGGTCACCGGGGTGGGAAGCCCCAGGTGCCTAGCCAGGGGCAAAACTGGGAAAACAAGGACCTTGCCCCCAGGGCAATCTTCCCTCCCTTAGCATATGGCTGGTCTTGCAGTTTACACCCCCTGACCTTTCACAGCGCTGCTCATGCAGCTGACTCCCGCTAGGGGAGGAGCAAGGGGCCAAAGCGTGGTCTCAAGCAACTTCCAAGCAGGCCCTTGCACAACCATTCCCTTAAGCATTAGCCCCCACGGATAGCTGCTAGGCCTGTTTCAGCCACAGGCCTAGAAAAGCAGCAAAAGCAGACAAGCAACGCCGTGGCTGACTGACATCAGGACCAGCTGCCTTGACTAATGACCCTCTTCCCTGATGTGACCAATCAGTGGAGACCGTGGCCCCGAAAGGACACACAGGGAAAGCTGGTGAATATTCTATTGAGGTCCTTCCCTGAAAGCGCCCCTAAAATAGTCACCCTTAAAAGCCCTTAGGACAGAGGACCCGGTGCCTTCTCCCTATCAACAGTATGCCCACGCCCTTCCCATCCCTCTCCTTTCCTCCAGGTGCACACCTTTAACCTCTCTCCTAAGCGCCAGGGGTCCCTTCTTTTGCCTCTGCAACTCGTTTTCTGAGCCCATGTCTTCTACAGTTCACTTCTTCTACCTCTGTGACTTTCTTTCTTTCTTTCTTCTTAATTTATTTCTTTTTTAAAATATATTTTATTGATTTTTTACAGAGAGGAAGAGAGAAGGATAGAGTCAGAAACATCGATAAGAGAGAAACATTGACCAGCCGCCTCCTGCACGCACCCTACTGGGGATATGCCCACAACCAAGGTACATGTCCTTGACTGGAATTGAAACTGGACCTTTCAGTTCACAGGCCAACGCTCTATCCACTGAGCCAAACCAGTTTCAGCTGTGACTTTCTATGTATTTAAAAATATATATATATTATTGATTTTTTACAGAGAGGAAGGGAGAGGGATAGAGAGTTAGAAACATCAATGAGAGTGAGAGACATTGATCAGCCACTTCCTGCATGCCCTCTACTGGGGATGTGCCCGCAACCAAGATATATGCCCTTGACTAGAATCGAACCTGGGACCTTTCACTCCCCAGGCTGATGCTCTATCCACTGAGCCAAACCGGTCTTGGCATCTATGTATTTTTAATTTATTTTTAGAGCGAGAGAGGAAGAGAGAGGGATAGGGATAGTAACATTGATGAGAGAGAAACATCCATCAGCTGCCTCCTGCATGCCCCGCCCCTGGACTGAGAATCAAACAGGCACTTTGTGATTTTCTAAATAAACTTTCTCTTATAGTTGGAGTCTTGGCTCTGAATTCTTTCTTAGCCAGAACTCAAGTACCGAGGTTGCCGAACTGAGGTCCGGTCTGACCTCACCAGTCTAACGCCTGGTGGCATTATCACTGCCAAACTGGGTCCTGGCTGCCACACTAAAATTACATCATGTTCCCAGGTGAGTGTGATGGTGTTTTAGTCAGCAAAGGAAAATAGTGTTGTCGATGCTCCACAGGGTGGCTCTGAGGTACCCACCGTTCTCTGGGACACCGTCTTCTCTGGCTTTGTGTCTGGGCACCGTGATTCAGTTTCTAATGTTATCAGGACACCTGGGGCGGCCTCATGGTCTATTCATGGAGCACGCAGTCAGCAACCCGGGGAAGGCACCAGGCAGAACACCTTAGCATGTTTGCGGTCACTCACAGGGACGTGCCAATTCCAGAACTCCAGAAGACCTTTGGAGCGAGTGACGAGAATAATAGCTTAGTAAGCCCACACAACATGCTATTCTCTGGTGCAGACGTTCCAGGAACTATCTCCTCTAAACCTTACCGCAGCCTTCGGATGATTCCTCAATGGCAAACGAGAAAAAAATGAGGCTTGGAGAAGTGGTTTCCCAAGATCACAGGGCTCAGAAAGAGGGGATTCAGACTGAGCCCAGCATGGCCCTCCACTGGAGGCCCGAGCCCAGGTCTTTAACCACAGCCCTGACTTGGAGAGATGTGGACTGTCAGCCCTCTCGCTGCCAGCCCCATGGACAGTTCAGATGAACGAGGCCCTAGAAACAAAGGGAAAAGAAAGCCTGGCCTGAGATGACTGCTTGACTCCCTGTTGGGGAACAGGATCAGGAGGAGAGAGGGTGACAAATTCAGCAAGTGAGGCTGGGGGAGGAGGGCAGGTCTTGGGAGGAAGTCTGAGAAGAGGCTTTCCCAGGCAATATGCATGGCTGTGAGGCAGGAGGAGGGAGAAGCCAGGGTCTACCCTCCACCCTCCAAGTTTCTGAAACAGGACTCCCGCTCTGGCTGTTCTCCCCCTTGTGCCCTGACCCCGAGGGGCTCTCATTCTTGCACCTGTTGGTGGGGGGCTTGCCCCCATTTCGGAGGCGCTGACAGGAAGGAAGCTAGTCTCCCAGCTGGCAACAAGTGTTTCACGTTAGCACTCGCTAGGCAGGCCGATACCACTCCGATGGCTCTGAGTGATAACATTGCTACTTTCTTTGGGATGAAGTTTTAAAATTACAGTGGTACCTCAAAATACGAGTTTAATTCGTTCTGTAACCTTGAGGCGTGGGAAACTATGAGACGCTCGAGTCGCGGTAAACTGGTGGGTCGTGTGCAGCCGGCCGATCCGCGCGATGACTCCCATCTCAAATGTTGCTCATATTTCAAAGCAAAAATCGCTCGCTCGACGGCTCGTATCTCAAAAATCTCGTATGTTAGGGCACTCGTATCTTGAGGTACCACTGTATGCAAAAATGTATTTGCAAGTCATCTCTCTGATGAGGGGTTAAAATCCAGAATATAAAGGGGGCTCCTGCAACTCAACCAGAAAGGAATTCAAAAAGGAGAAGATAAAATAAAGAAAAAAAGAAACTCAAAATGGAGCAAAGGGATGTGAAGAGACATTTCTCTAAAGAAGATACACAAATGGCCAATAAACACATGAGAAGGTGCTCCCTATTGGTAGGGAAATGTAGTTAAGAACTGCACGAAACCCATTAGAATGGTTATTCACACAAGCAAAACACAACAAAACAAGTATTCGCAAGGACATGGAGAAAGTGGAAGCCCCGTGTGCATGTAGAATGTGCAGTTGTTGTGGAGAACAGGCAATTCCTCAAAAAGCTGAGCATAGAATTCCTAAATGATATAGCCATTCTACGTCTAGGTATATACCCAAAAGATTGAAAACAAGGACTCAGATCCTTGCACACTATTTTTAAAGAATTAACAGCATTATTTACTATAGCCAAAAGGTGGAATAACTCAAATGCCTGTTAAAAAGTGAGTAGAACCCAGCTGGTGCAGCTCAGTGACTGAGCATTGAGCTATGAACCAGCAGGCTGTGGTTTGATTCCCGGTCAGGGCACATGCCTGGACTGTGGGTGAGCAGGAGGCAGCAATCAATGATTTTCCCTCATCACTGATGTTTCTATCTCTCTCCCTCTTCCTTCCTTTCTGAAATTAATAATAATAATAATAATTATATATATATATATATATATATATATATATATTTTTTTTAAGAGTGAATAGATGGCCCTGTCCAGTGTCACTCAGTGGTTAGAGAGTCGGTCTGAACACCAAAGAGTCTCGGGTTTGATTCCCGATCAAGGACACATACCTGGGTTGCAGGTTCAATCGATGTTTCTCTCTCACATTAATATTTTTGGCTCTCTCTCCCCCTCTCTCCCTCCTTTCTACTCTCTTTAAGAGATTCAATGGGAAAAATATCCTTGGGTGAGGATTAGAAAAAAAAAATGAACAGATGAACAAATTGTGAGATGTTATCAGTCATAAAAAGGAATAAAGTCCTAATCCATGCCCTAACATGAATGAGCCTGGAAAACATGATGTTTACTGAAATTAACCAAACACAAAAGGACGCATATATGATTCCATTTGTATGATGTACCTACAATAGGCAAGTTTGTAAGGACAGAAAGTAGGATAGAGGTTAATAGGGAGATGTTTTAGTAAGTGCGTCGTTTCCATTTGGGATGATGAACAAGTTGTGAAAATGGATAGTGTTTATGCAACACCGTAAGAAAACTTAATTCCATTGAATTATCCTGTATAATAAAAGGCTAATATGCAAATCAACTGAACGGTGGAATGACCAGTTGTTATGACACGCACTGACCACCAGGGTGCAGACACTCAATCAGGACCTGCCCCCTGGAGATCAGTGTTTCTTCTGTAGGGGGAGTGCTGCTCAGCCAGAAGCCAGGCTCACAGCTGGCAAGTGCAGGGGTGGTGGCTGGAGCCTCTCTTGCGTCCCAGGGAGCGGTAAGGAGCAGCGAGCCAAGCGGTAAGGAGCAGTGAACAGGCGGGTAGTAAGCAATGAGGGTCCCTGAGTATGAGAGGGATGTCCCCCGAGGGGTCCCAGACTGCAAGAGGGCGCAGACGGGGCTGAGGGACAACCCCAACCCCCCGCATCCCCCCCCCCGCAAGTGCATGAATTTTTGTGCACCAGGCCTCTAGTATATTTTAAATCAAGTATGTCAAACTCACTGCCCACGGGCCACATGCAGCTCACAAAATATTTTTGTGGCCCAGCCAATATAAAGGTATGTAAGAAACGTTTTAACACAAATTTCGTAACTTAATTTTTACAATACCATGTTATACATAATTATTAATAACAACTTACAATGTTTACTGATGACTGATTACTATAATCATATTGCATTCATTTTTCTTACACGCCTTATGTGGAGGTGCCCGTTTCTCTCCACAAATAATAGCAGTGAATATTTTGGCAGCCGATTGCCACACCATTAGTCTGTACTGACTTGTTTGGGTGTGCGCAACAGGAAATATTTCGCCTTCTGAGAACAAGAAGAATAGGTTTATTTGCATTCCGCTTACGAATTTGTGCAGTTATTCAGTGTCTGGTAAGTTAGTGTTCAAGAAAACACATTCATTTTTACTAAAATTTCTATTATTTTATGTTAACGATGACTCACTTATTTCAGCCCTTTGTATTGAGCAGGTCCCTATCAAAATAAACCTACGTTCCTATGAAAATGGAAGCTTTTGCTTTTTTGGGGGCCCACATAAACTTAAAGCTTGTTTATTTGGCCCTTGTTGGCCTTCGAGTTTGAAATGCTTGATCCAATCCAATCAAATTTAATCCAGTTAGCTATATGTGATTTATTTGAATAATCTAGATTTAATCCACCTAACTAGATCTTATTTAATTGGTTCAACTTGATTGGATCTATTAGCCTAATGACTTAATTGGACCAACTAGCCTAATTAAGTCATTAGGCTAATTGTACCATTAGGCTAATTGATCCAATTAAGTCATTAGGCTAATAGATCTAATTAGATCAGTTGGTTAATTGGTCCAATTAAGTCATTAGGCTAGTTAGTCCAATAAGGCCTTATGCTAATTGGCCCAATGAAGTCAATTGGATAATTGGTCCAATTAGTCAAATTGGTCCAATTAAGTCATTAGGCTAATAGATCTAATTAGATCAACTGGTTAATTGGTCCGATTAAGTCATTAGGCTACTTGATCCAATAAGGCCTTATGCTAATTGGCCCAATGAAGTCAATTGGATAATTGGTCCAATTAGACAAATTGGTCCAATTAAGTCATTAGGCTAATAGATCTAATTAGATCAATTGGCTAATTGGTCCAATTAAGTTATTAGGCAAATTGGTCTAAGAAGGTCAATTGGATAATTGGTCTAATTAGCCTAACATCTTAATTGGACCAATTATCCAATTGATTTAATTGGACCAATTAGACTAATGAATTAATTGGACCAATTATCCAATTGACTTAAGTGAACCAATTAGACTAATGAATTAATTGGACCAATTATTCAATTGATTTAATTGGACAATTAGCATAACAACTTAATTGGACTAATTAGACTAATGACTTACTTGGAACAATTATCCAATGGACTTAATTAGACCAATTAGCCTAATGACTTAATTGAGCCAATTGGCTTAATAACTTCATTGGATCAATTTGTTTAATGACTTAATTGGACCAATTACATTGAATCTGATTAGCTGGCCTCAATTTAATTGGATCAACTTGCTTAATGGCTTAATTGTAATCAAATTGATCCAGTCAAATCCAATCTAGTTAATTGGATTAAGTCTAGAGGATCCAATTTAAGCATGTCAAACTTGCAGCCCAGGGACTGCTTACTGCCCACGAGGAATATTTTTGTGGCCCAGCCAATATAATTGGATGTAAGAAACTTTTCAATAAAAATTTCATAATCTAATTTATACAGTATCCTGTTATACATAATCCAATGTAATAAAGAGGGAATATGCTAATTGATCCTCATGCCATCACAAAGATGGCGGTGCCCACAGCCAATAAGGAGCGAATATGCTAATTTACTGCTACACCCTCAAAGATGAAAGTGCCCACAGGCACAAGATGGTAGTGCCCAGTCCCCTCAGCCCCACTGGGGCAGCAGGCATGCAGGAAGGCCAGGCCGCCCTACATACCTGCCTCTGGAGACCCTGAATTCCCTCAGTCCTCTAGCCGCCCAGGTCCGGCCTGAGGCACAGGCAAGCTTTGGATGGTGGCTGCCCAGCTGCCTAGGGTGGGTCTGAGGCAAAGCAAGCCGTGGATGGCAGCTGCCCAGCCTTCCAGGGCCGCCTGAGACTCAGGTAACCGGAGCTGGCTAAGGCTTGCGCTGCTGGCAGTGGCAGCAGCAGAGGTGTGATGGGGCATTGCCTTTCTCTGATCGCCAGGTTGCCTCCCGCCCCTGAGGGATCCCAGACTGTGAGAGGAGGCAGGCTGGGCTGAAGGACCTCCCCCTCCAGTGCATGAGTTTTCATGCACCGGACCTCTAGCTCTTCATAACAAACTACAATGTTCGCTAATGACTGATTACTATAATCGTGTAGCACTTTTTTTTTTATTTCCCTTGCATGCCTTAGCGTAGGTGCACCATATCGCTCCACAAATACTAGCAGCAGATATTTTAGCAGCCAATTGCCACCCCATTGGGCCTGTACTAACTTGTTTGGTGTGAGCAACAGGAAATATTTTGCTTTTGGGAAACAAGAAAAATAAGTTTATTTGTGTTCCGCTTATTAATTTGTACAGTTATGCAGTGTCTGATAAGTTAATGTTCAAGAAAAAATATTCATTTTTACTAGCATGTTCTTTTTTGTGTGTTAAAGATTATTCATTGATTTCAGCCCTTTGTATTCAGCATGTCTCTATTGAAATAAACCTACATTTCTATGAAAATGGAAGCCTTTGTTTTTTTTTTGGCCCACATAAACTTAAACCTTGTTTATTTTTGCCCATGTTAGTCTTTGAGTTTGACACACTTGTTTTATTTCTTTTCTTTTTTACAACTTTATTTTTTTTAATATATTTTATTGATTTTTTACAGAGAGGAAGGGAGAGAGATAGAAAGTCAGAAACATCGATGAGAGAGAGACATTGATCAGCCGCCTCCTGAACACCCCACAATGAAGATATGCCCGCAAGCAAGGTACATGCCCCCAACCGGAATCGAACCCGGGACCCTTCAGTCCGCAAGCTGACGCTCTATCCACTGAGCCAAACTGGTCTCGGCAACACACTTGTTTGAAATGGTTAAAATGGTACCATTGGGCTTTAGTCTTTCAGTCGTTTCTCATTTCATTAGAATTCACCACCAGCACCCTACAGAGAGGCGCCCTGTGCAAAAGTCACACTTGGCTCTTGGGTCTGGAACCAAGAACACCACTCCTCTCCTCCTTGGAGTTCCCCCAAAGCAACTCTGTCCACACATGGTTGCTATTGGAGTCTACCTGTTGCCACAGTGTCACCGTGCTGTTACTAAGGAATGTGACATGTCCCAACTTTCAAAGCATTCACATAGCACGTAAATCCACTCTGTGTTCCGTGGTATCAGGTCACATCTCTTCAAGTGCTTAAGCATTAAACACACAGACACACACACACACACACACGCACACACACAAGTGAGCTAAACATTTAGCTGGCTGGTGTTTCAACTCCAATCATTGTTTAGCCAGGGGCAGAGCCAATTGTAGTGTTTAAACTTCATCATTATTTAGACAGGGACAGAGCCAAGTTTACAGAATTCTGGAAGGCAACCTCAGGGTACCTTAGCTGTTGTTCTCTGTGGCCAATCCTGGGGACTTAATCCAGAACAAACTGCTCTTCCAAGTTTCTCCATGGGACATGCTGGAAATATAAAGATGAGTAAGTTATACCTCCTGATCTCATGCGGCAGAGAGTCTAATAAAAAATGTAGAAATAATGGTAATATAGGATAACGTGTTAATGTTAATATAGGATATGTGTCCAAAGTGTGTGGGTGACTGGGGTCAGGGTTGCAGGTGGGGGTGGGGGTGGCGTGTGGAAGAGGAGTCATCTTGGATCACAAAGACAAGATGGTATTTGAGCCCAAGCCTGATGAAAGAATGGAGTTTTCCAGGTGACAGTACAGGATGGGGGGGCATCATGGAGAAGGATCAGCACATACAAAGCCACAAAGCATGACAGCCTGGGCCCTTCAGAAAACCACACGCAGCCATGGGTGGGCAGAGCAAAGGTAAGTGGGGAGAGGCAAGATTCTAGAAGGATGGAAAAGAAAGGTAAATGTTGTCCTGTGATAAACCATGCCCCATATGGTTCAGGATTCGGGCTCTGAAGAAGGTCTCGCACAAATGACAGAGAGGAGACGAGAAATAATAATTTGGAAATTGGGGGACCAGGCGGGGAGGACTCTACTTGTGCTCAAGCCTTGCCATCCTTTTATTCAGTTTGGGACCCACCTATAGCCCTTAGGCAGGCAATTCCAGTAACAGACAGACTATCTTATCAGTGAGGATTTACATGACTATCTGGTCAGAAAATTGCTTCAGCTACCTTTGTTTTGACTAAACAGTCATGTCCTTAGCTTCTGACCTTTGCCAGGGCTCAAGTTTTACCAGCGTTCCAGGCTCGTTTCCACACTTCTCATATAGCGAAGACAATGGGTAGCTTCCAACATTGTCTCGTCCTCACTGGGTGACTGTGGGATTTTAAGCCTGGAGGGAGCCTGAAGGGGCACGACCAGGTGTTCATTTATGAAAAGAAATGTTAAGTTTCGAGGATGAGTTTCAGGAGTTGGACGCTTGGCCCAAGGAGGCCAGTAGGAAGGTTGTCGGTGTAACCAAGGTGAGAGATGGAGAAAGCCCAGATTGAGGAAGATATCAGAGATAAGATAATAAATATACCTATTGTAGTAGGGTGAGGTCCTCAAGGAGGCTACATTTCTTTTCATCTTGGGCTTGACAGCAAGCCTACAGAGCTGAAAGATGGCCGGTTGTCCCATGCCCCCTTCTTATGACAAAGATGTGGGAGCCTCACCATGGGAGCGGAGTCTGCAGCTGCCTCCCCTCTCCTTCCTCCTCTCCAGTGCACCCTGCTTAGCCTACCTAAATTATCTGAAGACATGTCTTATTTTACTACTAATGCCATAGTGCACATCGAAAGGAAATTACTTAGAAATATTTTAATATCACTATTCGTCTTTTCTCTCTAATAGAAGTGTCGACCAAATTCACAATTGACAATGACAGGTGGAAACACACACACGTGCAATTGGTGCCAGTGAGAGCTTTATATGTATCGCACATGTGTGAGTCAACTTAGCCTTTTATATATATATATAGAACAAACTTGCTTAATTAGAACTGCTGATTTAGCTAAACTTTTTCCAGTCCAGTGAAACACCCCAACTTCTCTTTTGGATAATTGTCAGCAGCACAGCAGTAAATATCAACACGAAGCAGATTATTATTGTAGATCATGCAGAAAGAACAAAGGGTAAAATATTTAACCACAGCAGTGTTTCACTATATTCTGCTCAGTGAGAAAACCTGAAGTCATTTTCAAGGTCCACCATTTCTTACTGCTTTTCAGTCGGGTCAGGTTTCTAAGCTTTCTAAATCTTCATTTTTCTGGCTAATGTAAAGAAAATAGGATTCCACCGAGTCTCCTATCTACTGACTCCAGGACTTCTGTGAGGATCATATGAGATGAGGCACGGGAAAATGCTCCACAGACATTTGGTTACAGTGTCAAGTGTTTCCACTTGGGTTTAAGCGATCCTGGGATGAAGAAACTGCAAGGAGGAAGCCAGGTGTTGCTACTCGATATCACTACGCCTACAGAAGGAAGAACACTTAGCATATTGGCCTTTTATATAGGTGGATTATTTTAATTTATTCTATTTGACTTTCTGTCTCAGATGCTTCAAAAATCTAGAAAGTATTATGCCCTGGCTGGTGTAGCTCAGTTGGTTGGAGCATCATCCAGGTGCACTGGGGGTGGGTGGAGTGGGGGGTGGGGGGGAGGGGGTAAATTGAGGAGGTGGCAAGTCCCCTTCTAATTGGGACACATGCCTCAGTTGCAGATTCCGGCCCTGGTCAGGATGCATGCAGGAGGCAGCCGATGGATGTTTCTTTCTCTCACAGTGATATTTCTATCCTCCTCTCTCTTTCTCTCTCTAGATCAGTTATAAAAGGAGGGGAGGTGGGGGAGGAGGGATAGTGAAGAGTATTTCACCATCCCCCATCCACTCAATCCCCAACCTAACTGGCAGAA
>PVJN01017320.1:0-40788 GCA_004026805.1 Lasiurus borealis | reverse complement strand
GTTTTTGGGGCCAACTTGGAAAAGCCTACAGAACAAGTTTGACTTTACTGCCAAGATCATTTCCAGGACACTGGCTAATTAATTATAAAAGCTTTTTCAAAACAAATTTGAGCCTGGCAACCTTTTTTCCTACCCAAAGAGAGAGAAAAAAGCAGGTTCAATATAATAAAAGCCCAGGATTGTTGTGCTGTTGTTTTTTGTTTTCTTGTTTTGTTATTTTTTGCCATAGTTTCATCTTATTTGCAAGCCCATTTTCTTCTTAGCACCCTTTGTATTTGAAGTTACTAAAATAGTGGTAATAGAAACTGGAACTATTAGTTTGAATTCCTACTCTACCTTGGATCATAGACAGATCATGGGTCAGTCACAAAACTTTTCTTCAAATTCTTTCATGGGAAACAAAGAACAGAGATTCTTCCTCTTTTGGGGGAGGATAAAAGGCTCGTTGCGTTAACTATGGCTGTTATATTAGATAAATGGAGGTGGGATAGTTGTCCTTATAATGATATCCTCATCAACCTCATTTTCAGGCTTTGAAAACAAAAATAACTAAACTCCTGAATTAAATCTCTCTGGTTTTATCTTCATAAATATGAGATGCTAGTGATAGCAAAGATTCTGGTTTCAAGGACAATATCACACAGGTTTTATAGTAAAATCAACACCCCAGAAACATAATGTCCAGCCTATTTCTTCTAATACAAAATCTTGTGTAAGACAACACTTAAGCCATTGGATTTCTTCTGCACATGTGCAGATATGAAGAGGCCCAAGAAGGTAAAAAATTTCTCTTAGCATTTATCAGCTGCTTATTAACAAATTTCCAGAGAAGAACTGTCCCTAATAAAAATAAAAGCATTCCTCAAAGAGTATGTCAACCAAATATTCCTAACTCTGCCTCATCTAGAATAATGACGCATGGCAAATCTCATAATTAGTGTTGCTTGATACCTTACCTAGAGGCTGGCATAGCATAATTGTTTAATCAAATATTAAAGGAATGAATGAATGAAGGTACCATAATTCTTATCAATCACCATCTCATATCTGGATCACAATCATGTAGCTAATCTGCTATGCTACTGTTCCTCTCAGTTTCCCCACAGGAATCAGATATAGATTTAGGGCTTCTCCACTTGTATTGCAATACAGTATGAACAACAATCAAAATCAAGAGCCAGAACAAGTTGATACTATTGAATTCATATCTGATATATCTGTAAAAAGAAAACAATCTCAATTGACATATAAGAACTGTGGATCGATGTTGGTTCCCCATATTTTTATTTTTATTTTTAATTTAATGGCCCTTGAAAGTCTACAATGTAAACCATGGCTATTGAGTCCATGACACCCATATTTTATTTAGCCAAGTACTTTTCTAGGGAGCATTCCTTAAGTAGTCTTTTTTAAGACTTCCTGTTGCTTCTTTAGTGAAAATCGCCATTTAGAACAATGTATTTAATCTTTCTAAGTCTAAATCTCATTTGTACCAACTTTATGTAATGGGCATGCATAAATTCTTAGCTTAGGGTCTGGCCAATAATAAATGCTCAATAAATATTAACTATTATTTTAAAAACTAGAAGCCTGGTTCACAAATTGATGCACAATGAAAGGAAATTAATTAGAAAAAGTATTTTAGAGGCCAGGAAGGGACTGTGGGTGGTTAGCTCCTGTCATGTCTGGCCCATCTTGCCCAGTCCCAAACAGCAAGCTAACCTACCAGTCAGAGTGTCTGCCCCTAATGGTCAGTGCACATCATAGCCACTGGTGGAATGGTTGACCAAATGGTCAGACACTTAGCATTTTAGGCTTTTATATATATAGATGTTGTTTGATAAATACTGAGTGGAACCAAGATATGCAAAATAGTGTTGAGGGAAATCTTCAATAAGTCCTAGTGGACTGAGTTTTTCCCTTTTTTGCTGCTGTATTCCATAATTATCTTCTCCCCATCATTTTAAGAGGCAGGAAAGGGAGGGGAGGAGAGATATCCATATTAGCATTTGAAGGAGAAGTAGCACTAGGAGTTAAGAAATGATCTCAATGTAAAGAAAGAGGAAATTAGGCTAACCAAAGCAAAACATCCCTCTTCTAGGGAACAAAAATAAATTAAGGTAAGAAGGATAACATGGGATTTCAGAGCACCTTAAAAGTCACACAGCCAATTCTGAACTTAACTTTATAGGACGCCATTACAAGCTTTTAATCCAAGGGAGAAATGGAAGGACAGTATTTTACAAAGTGTGTTAAGTTGTGAGAAAACGGTGACAAGGAATTAGCTCCAAAGGCTTTTTTAGCAACACAGTCTGAGATGATAATGGCCCTGTTAGAGTGCTGCTGGTGAGAAGGAGAAGGAAGAATCCAAAAGCTATTTTGGATATATTCATGTACATTTGTACTTTTTACAAATGTTGCTAGTTAAAGAGATGCATCCTCATAAAGAAGAAATGTACAATTCAGATTTATTTATTCAGGTAAAAATTTCACCCACTTAGGCCACACAACTGTTTTGGTTTTTATTACACAACTAGAGGCCCATTGCAGGAAGATTCCTCCAATAGGGCTCTCTGCAGTGGTCTCCGCCGCCCCGCCTGCTTCCCTCCCTTCTCTGCTGCCCCGCTTGCTTGTTTCTCTGCAGCTTCACTTCCTACTGCAGTGCATGGCTTCCTTCTATGCTGTCTTCACTGCTTGCTTGGTTAATTTGTATACTCACTCCTGATTGGCTGGTGGGCATGGCTTGTGGGCATAGCAGAGGTACGGTCAATTTACATATTTCTCTTTTGTTAGATAGGATGCAAAATTATACCTGCTCACCATTTTCTATTATCTGCCTGGATATTCTCCCAACTGGGAAATGGTCCAGTTTCTACCATATTTTTTTTAAAAGAAAAAAATTGAAACTCAAACCCTAAATGCTCTATATTTTAAATAGTTTACCTACTATGTATTTTAATAGACAAATCTATAGCTAACAAAACTACATTATCTTTGCCAAAAATATACCCAAGAGTGAACAATTGCCAGAATGTTAGTTCTTTCCTTACGAATGTATTTTTTCATTAAGTGTTTCATTTAATCATCACAATAATGCTGAGGTAGGGATTATTATTATTACTATTTTAAAGCTAATATAACTATAGTTACAATAAATTGCCCAAGAGACTACATCTACAAAGGCTGAAGTCATGACGCTAATTCTTGGGTTCTGAACTCCAAATCCCTTTCACAGACAGCCTCCTCTTCCCACAGAAAAAGTACAAAAATCCCATCTACACATATTGGTTCTTTTCAGTCAGGGAACTATCATTTCTAATCTTTTCCCAACATCTTGCATTTAGTCCTACATTTCAAAGGAGCAAGAATTCTTTGCTTACCTGGTCTTTCTCAGGTTTATCAGAAATGTCATTCAGACTGGCAGAAGTCAGATTCCTATGGGTCAGGGCTGGGCTACCTGGAAAAACAAAAGCAAATCCTAATTAAAGACTTCTCACAAGCACAGAGACTCTGGTTGTATATTTCATCAACACTAGATGATGATGGGCATGGTGATGATGCTTTAGCTACGACCAAGGTTGGAGCGCAGACACGGTTGAAGGGAAAGTGTGAAAAATCTCCCATAACTTGCTGAAGTCTGACTGGCAGTCCCTATTTTAAGTTAAGTTACACTTCGAAAGAAACATCAAAAACAAAAGGCATAAAAACAAATGTACTCCTGGTTTGGTTTGGTTTTTGTCTCAACCTTTTCACACACATCCTAACCTACCAGGTGCCCTTTCCTTTTTCTCTCCCCTTCAGAGCCAGGCTCTTTCTCCTGTCAGCAGAACTGGCCCCAGATTCAGGCCTACTGTCCTCTCTCCCAGGCCTCTGCAGTCCTTCCCAGGACACCCCTCATTCCAATCAATACAAAAATCTATCTGTGTTCCTTTCTCTAGCTAACATTTTAATCAAAATATTTATCCTGCCCTAGATGGTTTGGCTCAGTGAACAGAGTGTCAGCCTGCGGACTGAAGGGTCCCTGGTTCAATTCCAGTCAAGGGCACATGCCCAGATTGCAGGCTTAATCCCTAGTAGGGGGCGTGCAGGAGGCAGCCAATCAATGATTCTCTTTCATCATTGATATTTCTATTTCTCTCTCCCTTCCTCTCTGAAATCAATAAAAACAAATATTTTTTTAAAAAGAATGTTTCTCCTTAGTAGGCATCTGATCCAGAATCCCCATTCTTTGCCTCAAAATAGTGTTACCACAGGCTCCCCTTAGTTCCTACATTCCCATTTGCCAGACTATAATAAGTTTGTCCCTTCTTCCCCCTTAACATGCCAAGCTCCTTATTCAGTCAAAGGATGGTTCCATCAAGAATGCTTCTGGGGAACCCAGCTCTCTGGCAACACAGCTGCTGTAGGTAACATCCACTGGCAATCCAGTCAGTGATTTTAGACAGTTACACAAACACAGAGAGGAAGGACCTCTAGAAGAGTGAGAGACCATTTTCAAGTAGATTGTGTTAATCAACATAATACTGAACTTTCATTCTGCAGTTGACCTGAAATCTCTACGCTTACTAAGCAAAAGAATAACTTTTCGAAGTCAGGGTGCTTGACCCACCCCTGCAGAGTGCTGAGTAAGGCATTCATCCTTAATCCTCAATGGTCTGATTCAGGCAGGTCTTCACACCAACAGGACAAGGGTTGGGAAAAAAAGCACAGAAGTTCCAACACAGCTTCACATTTGCTTCCAAAAAATTACTTATTACAGACTTTAATTCCTTCTGATCAAAACTTTACACAGAATTTTACAAAAGATTGCAATTTACTCCTAATAATTTAATGTGTACATACCAGCAGCTCTTTAAATTTATCACTGTCTTTAACTACTAGATCAGGAAAATCATAATTTTCTGGGGCTGACAAACAGGATGCTTTCCACCCCATTGCATTTCATTGAGTAAGCATGTCCTAGGTCTCTGAAAGCCTTTACCTGGTGGGTTATTTTATTCTAAGAAAATTTGAGCACAGAGCATTTTTCAAAGGAAAGTAAGAGCTGAAAAAAAATGTTTACGGGCAATATTAAAAGAACTTCTTTGAAGGCCACATTTTCTTCTTTGAACTGTACCCACACCAGTGGATACAAGCAATATCAGGTACAAACATGAATGCCCCAATGTAATGTTGGGTTTGAAATGCACAGGTAAGAAGTAGATATAATTTTGCACTTTATACTTAAAAAATAAAACCAGTTATTTGAAGTAAGTGGATGAAAAGTCTACCTGAGTAAGTAAAGAAATCTAAATTCTATACTCCTATGTCAATGAAGCCTTAGAAATACTAATTATAAGTTAGAAGTAGCTTAGGTAAGCAATTAGATAAGATTAATTTCTAATTATAAAGCAATTGTATTAAATGGAAGTACTGAAATAAATTGAAAGCAGTCTTTCATTAAGTAATTTAAATTTCCTGGGCAATATCCTAAACTCACTCACTGATTTGCTCTGGAAATGCTGCAAAGGTACATTTCAACCCAAGTACTGCCCTAAGTGCTGCAAAATCTGAATACGTAGAAGCCAGATGAATAAGGTTTTTATTATGATGGTAATCTTAATAGATGTCACCACTTTTCCAAGAAACCTCATCTACTGCCTCATCATTTCTCATTTCTGAAAGACAGCTATCTATATTTGTATTATATGGGGAAAGAGGAGGCACAGGTCCAAGGAAGAGGAAGGAACCAGATGGGAAAAGGAGGCCAGTGTTAAGAAATAATCAGCTCTATTGTCCCTCCTAAACTTAACTTCTCTCATTAATAAAAGTACTATTTAAAAGTAAAATTAGGAATGTCTCCTAATGTTTAACTTTGTGATACACTAGAAGAATTCAAAGTCAACACTTCTAGGTAAGCCCTAAGCGAGATGATCAGCATTCTTCAATCTTTTCCCATCTCCCTCCCTAACAAATTCCTCACCCTTACACCCGAACACCTTGAACCAGAGACAAATGCTTCCCAATTCCCAACCTGTGGCCCAGACCAACAGCATCAGCACCACATGAGAAGCTGTTAGAAATGCAAACTCCTGAGACTCACCAAAAAAAAAGTAGATCAAAACTCTAGGTATGGAGCTTAGCAACGTGGGCACTAACAAACCTTGGAAGTGATTCGGAAACATGCTAAAGTTTGAGAATTACCACTCTAAATAAACTAGCTATTTTAACCAAAGGGTGTCTCAGTCAGAATCAGAGTTGAGAGTGGGTTAAATAAGCTGAAGTAGCCAGAGTGGCAGTTCTGATAAGCTTGCTCTCCCCCAAGCTACTGCTTCAAACTGTCCTACCTCAAGCAAATCAGTAAATTAGCATCCTTGCCACAAAAACAGACAAAAAATGATCATACCTGGCTTTTCCTCTACATCATCACCTACACTATCAAGTAAATAACTTTGTTTTGGAGCTCACTGTTTTAATTAGCCTTTTCCAGAAACATACTACTCATTCAAGAAGGCAAGGACAAGAGCCAAAAGAGATGACAAACCAGATTATATCTGGAATCAGAAATCTGAGTGCAGCATTTTAGCAAACCCAGAAGCTGTTATACAACAGGTCCCTAACAACGTTCTATTGTGGATATTTTGCACCTGACATTCAGTAAGACACATTGTCAGAACAAACCAGTGCTTTCTATTTAGTTTTATCCTATAATGAACTCATTATACTGCAATCCTGAGTGAGTGGAGGTAGCAGAGGAAAATGTCCCCATGTACCAGAAAGGTGTGTTACAAGGATACTCTAAAGCATGCTACCACTTGTGCAGGCAGGGATTCCTTTACTCAGAACTACCACTAGCAGGCACTTTCAATCTGAAACCCAGGGCATAGAGATGTCTTAAAACAGTTCTTGGTCCAAAGAAATTTTGGGTTTTTAAGTGTTGGTTTTTAAATAGAAGAAAAAGGAAGGACCAGCTTCATGTGCATTAATTATAATGAGTTCTTGCCATTAGAAAAAGAAAGCTTTGGAGAATCACATTTTCAAGCAGTTTCACACAATCAAAAACAATTTCATTTTCTAAGTACCCACTTGGCAGGTACATACTGTCTTCTATAAAAACTAATTGCATTCTGTACTAAGTTTGAAAATCATTTTTATTCTTTAGCACACATGTAGCAATTCACAAAATCCTCTGCAAGTATATCTCTTTGATAAAATAAAAAGGGGTGAAGAGAGTGTACATCAAAAGAAGAAGATGATGTGTAAATGTGTACATATCAGCCTGGCAGGTGTGACTCAGTGGTTGAGCATCAACACATGAACCAGGAGGTTATAGTTCAATTCCCAGTCAGGATGTATACCTGGGTTACGGGCTTGATCCCCACTGTGGGACATGCAGGAGACAGCCAATCAATGATTCTTTCTCATTAGTGATGTTTTTATCTCTCTGTTCCTCTCCCTTTCTCACTCTGAAATCAATAAAAACTATTTAAAAAATTTTAATAAAATAGTGTATATATTAGATAAAATTGCAAATATGTGTGTAATGACACATACTGCCACATGCACATCTCAAACCTTTATAACGAGCCAACAGAGAACCTAGGAACAATGTAAAACAAAGATCACATGGGTTATTAGATAAACTAGGTTTTTATTCTTACAATAATTAAATATTTTTGAAATATATATTATATTATTTTTCTCTAACTGGAAATTGAACCCTGACCTCCTGGTTCATAGGTTGATGCTCAACTACTGAGCTATAACAGTTGAGTATTAAATAATATTTTTAGCATAAAACTAACTAAGGTAACTTACATGTAATGGACATTTAAATAAATCTGGGCATTAATGTCAGAAAGTTTAGAGCCATGGGTATGATTTGAACTGCTTGGGACCACAAAACAATATGTAGTTTCAAAATAATGCATACTAATATGTTCTGTCTCCCAATGACTCACTGATGATTTTCCCCTGCCCTTGTTATAACAAAACTACTAGAAAATGTCTGAATCTAAGATTAAGGACCAACTAATCTTTTTTAGTACTAGGTACTTAAACTTCCATTGTCTTATCCTTACATAAACACTTTGAGGTTAGTATTGTTATTACCACTTTAACATAAACATGAACTCCAAGGCGGTTAAATGTATAATCACACAGCAAGTGGTAAAAACATAATTTAAGTCTGGATCTCTTAATACAAATCTCATTGCCTCTGAGGGAAAAAAAAATGGTCTATGTTATTTACATAAATAAACACATGAACTTTACTTCTCCTTTTTTTTTCTTTTTTTAATATATTTTATTGATTTTTTACAGAGAGGAAGGGAGATAGAAAGTCAGAAACATCGATGAGAGAGAGACATCGATCAGTCGCCTCCTGCACACCCCACAGTGAAGACATGCTCGCAAGCAAGGTAAATGCCCCTGAACGGAATCGAACCCAGGACCCTTCAGTGTGCAAAAAATAAATATTAGACTAGGAAAAGTTAAAAATATCATTAGAAGGAGCTCTCTGAAGGAACTTCATGACTAAGAGAAAATTAATTTGAATATTTTGGCTTCTTTCAATTGCAACTGTTATGTTTTATTTAGAGAACTTCTGCTATCTGTTTGTGATTTAATATAATGTAAACTCCAAGGGTCTAGAGCCAAGGCCTTAAGTTTATCTTGTTCAGAGTTATAAGCCTCTGAGCTTGGCTCTAATGACACTTAATAAGTATTTGTGAATGAATGAATAACAACTGGGTATCATTTTACCTCCATTTTGAGTTACTATAAGCAATACTGTTCAAAGTCCATTTCCTATGGAGGGAGATGCTTCAATAGCCTTCAGACTTGGAAAGCCTTAGAGTTCCTAAGGAAGAAGCTTGTAGCTGACCTAGAGCTAACAGAAGGAAAGGACTCTGCCAAAGTAGCTTAAAGCCGTCAGTCGGCAGTGGAACAAATAAAAACATCCTGTAAAGGAAGAATCAAGAGGTGAGAATAAAAGAAATAAGGGAGAGTGTCAGCACTTCAGCAAAAGGAAAGGAAAGCCTTGGATAGATAAATCTAGGGGAAATGAAATAACTAAAATATTATAATTGGCTTTGAAAAGTTAAGCAAATTTGGAGAAAGGAAGAAGACTTGAAAAGATCCAAATAACTGTCAAAGCATGTTAGTCAAGTTCTAGCCAAAGCTCAAGTTATCCCTAATGTATGGGACAAAGACAATGGAAGGTACATCCTTCTAGAGAGAACTAGAAGTGCACAGAGGCCAAACCACAATATCATAAACACCTATGCCAGTGCATCCTCACAGAGGCTACTCTTTACTTTCAAAGACCGTTCTTTACCTATTGAGATCTCGCTGTCCACACGCCACTTGATAATCTTTCCAACTTCAATTACCTTGACTCTATTCTCTCCCATTTTTGAGTTTTCTGCTACTCTTTAGGCTTTTCCCCAGAGTTAATGTTAGGTCTTAGACTTCAATGCCAAATATATAAGGGTCATCTAATTCTTTTAAAATTTATATCAACAAAAGCAAAATGCTCTAACCCTGGAGATCCCATTTTAATAATATTACACTGGATATTTAAGTTCTATTACACTCTAAAACAGATAGTTTGTATTAAGAAAGCATTTCATTCTCTTTCTGCATCAGATACATAAAAAAGATAGTTAAACAAACAAACAAACCAAAAAACCTCTACTCAGTTGAATAAACATTCAGAGGCAAACAAGGACTGAAAAACTTACTAAATAGAGTAGTTTCATAAAGTACTTCAAGGAATCTGTGGTCCTTGTATTACATACAGAATATGTGATCTAATACTAATTTTTTCTCTTCATCTCACATGCACCACACACATAAAATTATGAACAAAAAGTTATCCTGCCCAGCTGGCATGTCTCAGTGGTTGAGCTTTGACCTAAGAACCACGAGGTCATGGTTCGATTCCCTGGTCAGGGCACATGACCGGGTTTCAGCCTCAATTCCCAGTGTGGCGTGTGCAGGAGGCAGCCAATAATGATTTTCTCTCATCACCGATATTTCTATTTCTCTCTCTCTCCTTTCCTCTCTGAAATCAATAAAAACAATTTTAAAAGAAAATACTAAAAACAAAATAATATAAAACCATATCAATTAAAAAAAAAACAACCTGGTGGGAGACTAACAGACACAGATTTCCAAAACTTTCTGGATGAAGAGCAGATGGAATATTAGAACCTGGAACTGTCTACAGAGTATAGAAACTGCAGTATAGAATATGTGTAGAGAGGCATGTGTCAAAAGGAGATCTTCCCTGCAAAACTCCAAAGATGCTCACCCTGGAAGAGGCCAAATATAATGGGGGTTGAAAGAGATGAGTTTATGGAAACGCTATGCACCGAGAGTTTACCAACACCCCAGCAGCCATTTACACTATAGGGCTGTCTGCTAAAGAGGTGTTAGAGAACACAGGGGTAATTAGTGCAAGTAATTTGTCCCTAAGAACAGTCTTCTGAACTCCAGAATTTAGGAGATATATCAGGATAACATTTTCTACTCATTCAAAAACAAATACTCTTTCTTAAATACAAAGGAACAATTGAAGATCATCAAATATTTGAGAAAGCCTAAAACACACACCAAAAAAAATAACACACACACAATTTCAATTTTAAAAAATATAATTTTAAAAATTTAAATAAAAACTCTTACTAGTCTGCAGAAAGATTAAGAGGCTATTATAGCCTTGACCAGCGTGGCTCAGTGATTAGAGGGTCGGCCTGCATACCTAAGGTTCTCAGGACATATACCTAGTTGTAGGTTCGATCCCCTGCTCAGGTAGGATGTCTGGGGTAGGCAACCAATCAATGCCTTCTCTCTCTCTCTCTCTCTCTCTCTCTCTCTCTCTCTCTCGCTCTCGCTCTCTCGCTCTCTCGCTCTCTCTCGCTCTCTCTCTCTCACTCTCTCTTGCTTGCACACTCCATCTCATCCCTTCTTCTTTCCCTCCCTTACATTCTCTCTAAAAATTAGTGGGGTTAAAAATAAATCTAGGGTGCAGATTAACAAAAAAGAAAGTAGGAAGTAGGAAGCTATTATATTCATAAAGCATGTATAAGGTATTATAAAAATAAAGCAAAAAATACTATAGCATTGTAGTTACTTTTAAAGACCATATATCATTGCAAGTAAAATAAAATAAACAATATAAAAGTTAGAAAATATAATAAAGTATTCCAAAAAATGTAAGGGTAGAGGTGACAGAGTCATTAGCTAGTTATCTAAAGGAAGAAAGCAAAGAGAGCCAGACACTGTTGAGCATATTCAGCTGGGAGGCTGAGACCTGTCTATTTCACTAGGAAGCTACAGTTTCACACCCCAAGAAATCAGCATTGTCCCTCCAAAGGGATTAACATCCCTTCCTTCTCCCGTCTGATACTGGGAGCTGGAGGAGAATAAGGACATGCCCAATAAAGTCAAACACAGGGGGAGGTGTTTGACCCTAGAGGCCTGTCAAGTCTAACCTGGGAGAAAAGATCATTGGCTAGGTAGTAGAGCCAATGCAAGCACGTGAAATTTGGTATTTTGAAAAAGCTCCTGGTTACAATCCCTGAAGAAAAAGCATTCTCATATTCATCCTCTCTCTATCTCTCTCTATCTCTCTCTCTCTGCACTGGCCCTGTGATGGCTGCCCCTACCCTGTTACTTTCTGCTTTCTCCTGTCAGGGACTAGTCGAACATGGGGATCTGGTAGCCACCTAAGGCTGGCAGACTATGTGGGCCCTGAAGAGCTATGAAGCATAACTCTGGGCACTAGCTTTCATTTTTGCCCAGAAAACATGATTGGCCTTTCTCCATAGCTTGATGGAGAGGGAACATTGGAAGCCCAGGGCAGAGGCAGGAGCAGGGGTAGGGGCAGCCATCACAGATAAGCCACCTTGCCACATCACAACCTCCTGTGAGTGGGTCCTTGAAATGCTTTTCTGGGGTTTCCTTGGAAGAGCCTGTGGTTCCCACTGACAGAGAGGAAGAAAAGATCAGAGAAACAGGCTGCTCCAGGAAGGCCAGCAGCTGACTAGTAGGAGTCCTATGAACCCAGAACACGGCATTGAATAAAAGAACAGTATTAAAGAAGATATTCCAAACTTAAAGGATATGTTTCTTCCGATCACAAGGGTCCAAGGGGAAAAATAAACAAACCACACACACACACACACACACACACACACACACACACACACACAATCCTGTATGTAGATGAATCATTGTGAAAATTCACAATACCAAGAATGAAGAAAATATTCTAAGATTTTTTTTATCTAGAGAGGAAAGAAATTAAGAATCAGACTTTTAGAATTCTCTTAAGGAATGACAGAAGAGAATGGGACCATATTTTCAAAGTTCTGGGAGAAAAATCATTTCAACCTATAATCCTGTACTCATCCAAATAATACATGTGGAAATACACACACACACACACACACACACAAACACACACACACACACTTAAACTTCTAGGGAATAAAAAAAAAGGTCAACTCATATATGCCCTTTCATACAAAGTTACTGGAAGCGTGATTTACCAAAATGAAAAAATAGCCTAAGAAAAAGAGATATGTGGTCTTGAACTCAGGAGAGCAGTTAAAGTAAAAGAACAGCAGCTAGCCAGGTGTCTTATGTAGCAAGAGGGAGGTGTGGGACAATGGGGGACAACAGGATGATAGATCTGCAAGAAGGAGGTATCTAAAGGGTTTACTGTATCCCTGAAACATTGAAAAAGTTTGGGAACAAAGTAATGTCCAGTGATTCTAAAAAAATGTAATTTAAAGCTCTAAGTTTAAAAAAAATGTACAAAGATAAAAGTGATCATAGTCCAAACTATACCTTTAAACAATATTCATAGTCATAATATAAATGCTATTATGTGTTTCTGACTTTAGAATTGACTGACAAAAGACACAGATACTATTTGTAGAGACAAGAATGTAAATCTAACCAATGTTGACAATAAGTCGGAGAAGTACTGATAACAGAAGCCTGGAAGTGATAATAGCAAGGAGAGTGCAAGGAAGGGAATAGGGAGGAGAGGGATAGGGAAGTCAATATCCCTTTCCTCAAGTAAGAAGTCAAAAGATCCCAATAACACTTGCCACAAATGAATAAACAAACAAAACAAGTAAATAATAAAAGCATAGGTTTATTGCCTAAATATTACAAATGTAATTAACAGAACTAAGAGGAAGATACAAACATATTTGGAGGACAGAAACATGGTTGCATAAAATAGGTAAAATGTTTTTTAGCAAAGAAAAATTAACAGACAATATCTAAGATTGATAAACCAGAAACAGCAACGTAAGCTAATTATAAAGATACATATATATATGTATATGTATGTACATATATATGTATGTGTGTGTGTGTGTGTGTGTATTCTTAAAATAAATTTATAAATTTTTTAAATAGAAACAATTTAAAGAATTACAAGTGGTTGTTACAAGGACGGGCTCGGGAATATGAAGCCAAGCAGTTCATTTTTTTCATTTGAACTCCTTCTGTGCTCTTCAATTCCTTAATGATTTGCACATAATACTTTAATAAAAATATAATACATGCCTATTTATCATATGATAAATGTTAAGTAGGTATACTTTTATTATTCCTAAGTACCTGAGATTAAGTTGAAACATTATTGCTAGCAGACAACCTTGCAAAATTTAATGAGATCAAATTTTAATGTAAACATTGAGATCAAAATTTAAATAAATTTAAAATCAATTTTTAAGTAGTTTTAACATGCTCCATGAAATAATAAATATTTACACTATTTTTAAAATCACAGCAAGGAAAATTTTTCCTGAAAGTTCTGTCTGAATTATCAAAGATTTACACCGATAGTTTTAGTCAACAAAAACACTTATACCTGAAAATTATATGCAGAAAAAAAGAGCATGCACAGAAAAGCTATTTAATATAGTTCCGCATCAACTGCCAAATAAATACATACATATGGATGTCAATATCAATGCCGATATAGAAACAGTTTGTTTCTATATCTATTAGATATAATTATAAACTTATAGAATATATCAAACTGTAAGTTTATAAGTATTAGATATGTATTAGATAGGAATAGGTATAGACATAGATATAAAAATTTAAGAGTATAAGGCACATGCCCTAATCAGTTTGGCTCAGTGGATAGAGCGTCGGCATGTGAACTAAAGTGTCCTAGGTTTGATTCCAGTCAAGGGCGTGTACTTTGATTGTGGGCATATCCCCAGTGGGGGAGTGCTGGAGGCATCTGATTGATGTTTTTTTCTCATCGTTTGTAATTCTCTATCCCTCTCCCTTATTCTCTGTAAAAAAAAAAAAATCAATAAAATATATATATTTTAAAAAGAGGATAAGGCACAGTCTCTGGGCCCCCAGTTACAAATGTAGCCTCTCCTCGTGGCTCCTGATTCATGGCTCACAAATAGGAATTTGGGGGGGGGAAATCATTCAATTTGGCTTCCTGGGCAGTATCTCCACATGGCCTTGCTGACACACATCCAATTAGTTAATACACATTGAGCAATAATAATCACAGGTTACCCACAACTCAGAGAGCAGCCTCCAGAAAAGGAAGACCCAAACATCTCTGGGCTCCTAATTCCTCTGTCCCCCAAGTGTCCCTGAAGACTCTCAGTTATGTACTGTAAGTCTGGGTGACAGCAAAAGCAGGGGACAGCCCCTTTCCTGGTGTGCACTTCCTTTTCCCCTCTTGGAGAAAATCAGCCAAAGTGAACTCTAGATTCCAAGTGATAGCTTTGAGGCCACAAGTGACCCTCGGGTTACACTGGGGAATTCTGATCAGAATTAAGATGAGATCAGGATTTCCCTCTTAATGAAAAACCAGAGCTGAACTGATGCCTGCAGTGCCAACTTGATCCTGTCCTACTCCAAAACCATGTCGCCATCTACTTCTAAGAAATCCCAAGGGACCCGGCTGGTGTGGATCCGTGGTTGAACATTGACCTATGAACCAGGAGGTCTTGGTTCAATTCCTGGTCAGGGCACATGCCTGGGTTGTGGGCTCTTGATAGCTCGATCCCCAGTGTGAGGCATGCAGGAGGCAGCCGACCAATGATTCTCTCTCATCGTTGATGTTTCTATCTTTCTTTCCCTCTCCTTTCCTCTCTAAAATTAACAAATATATATAAATGAATAAATACGAAGGGTGAGGATCTTTAACTCCATGACACAGATCTGCATAACACCAACTGCCACCGCCATTTTTCTGATGGCGGGTGGGGGTATACAGGGTAGTGGTTCATACCTCACCTCTCTCAGATGAACCTAATGGTCCATAAGGAGAAATATAAAAAGAACCCCAAAGATAACTTGTCAGCATTATATCATGGAAAGAAGAAAAAATTGTGTATAAAAGGGTGGTAAAACGGGAGTAATGTTCTTTTACAGGATTGTTGAAAGGATTAAGCAGGGGAAACATGTGAACAAGAGTTCTGCACAGTTGCTCAATTAACGTTCATGGTTTTCTCCTTCTCTTTGGCCTGAAACCACATGCATAAAATCCCCTTAGAACTCAAGATTCTCAGGAAACCGTGAACTCCAGGCACCATGGTAGGATCCCATTATGTAATTTTCCAGGCTTACGAGACCAGTTCAGAAAACTGAAAGGCTGCAGTGTGTGTGTGTGTGTGTGTGTGTGTGTGTGTGTGTGTGTGTGTGTGTGTGTGTTGGGGAAAGGGGAGGGGGGGAGTGTTGAAATAATCTGAGCCAAATCAAGAAATGGGGACTGAAGACTAAAGTAGCTGTGATTCATCACACAGAAGGCATGCAGGGACCTTAGACAAAGGGACTTCAAACAAACCAGAGGTAGAGAGCTTCTAGGAAAGGTGTCAGATGTCCTGCTGAGCACAGAGGTCATTAATAAATATTTTACTTGAGAAACCTATGCTTTTGATGTGTTATATCTTGGTGACAGGAAGTTCTTAAGGTGATCACTACTGTGTTCTGAGGAGACTGTAGTCTCAGTTCATCTAGCACCTCTCCCTCTGATTTGAGGGCAATATATGCCTTTCTATATTTACTACTACGAAAGAATTGAAGGTGAAATGAGTAGAACAAGAGCAAAGGGTAAAACATATAAAACCTCAATCAACAACCTCCCAAAAAGATTCAGACTCCAAGAATTCTTTACCAGCTCTAATTACGCTGTTTAATGATAGCATAAATCAGTGGGCAAAGAACCTTTCTAGAATATCTATTTTTGGCTAAACCAAAATGAAGAAGGGGAAAGGCAGAAAATTAGAGAAAAAAAAACACTCATATCAGTAATAATCTGAATCAGTATCAAAACTTTCACTTCAGAAATTCATCTAGTACAGTAGAATGGAATTTTCTCAGTTACACATTATCTCTAGAGGAATGTAATACATATGGTATAAGTTTAAATGTCCCAACGGATAGATACAATGGAAGGCTGTGTATGTTATTATAGATGTGGCTCATAGAATCACAGAATTAAAAAGTACCTGGAGATCATTACCAAGTTCTTTCCCAAGCAGTTCTATAATATCAGACAGAGTCAGTCTTTTAATATCTGCTTATAGATTTTGCATGACAGGAACCTTGCCATATAATGAGGCAACCAATTTCATTGTAATAAAGCTCAAGATTACTGTGGCAAATTTCTCAAGTAGATAGCAGCATGTGGACAGACCAAGAGACTGTATATACCATTTCAAAACACACATATGCACAGCAAAAGCTTGCTTTCATTTAAATACACACACCTTCTTATAATGTACATCCTCATACATTCCCATGATTGACTATGGATTTCATAAACAGAGGCCCTTGCTTTACCTTTACAATTCTCTGGCATAGGGGAGGTGGTCCTGTGGCCCTCATTCCCTTCTCCCACCCCCCCCAAAAAAAAACTAATGCAAAACACTATTAAACAAAGGTACCTTGATATGAAAAGTCTACATCCTTGTACAAAAAGATAAGGAACTATATCCTTGCCAACTGGGGTTCACCAGTCAGAACCTGGATCAGGTCAGTGATCCTTTTAGAAAATCATGAAAACAAAAATTACATTCAAGTCCCCATCTAAAACATCAGGAGTCTTGAGTCAATATCTTCCCCCAAAAAATGTTCACCCACAGAGCCTCGTTCTGTTCTCTGAAACAGCAAAGTCTACTTTCCTCCACATGTTTGTATTAAGCAAGTCCTCATACTGAGCCAACTGAGTTTACCTTTCTCTGATTCCTCTAAACAACATTCCCTGGCCAAGTCGGATCTCTTGCTATCTGATCACTTTCTAGGTCAGCAGTTGCCAACTGGTGGTTGGCAGACCACTGGTGGTCCATAAGTTCCAAAAGATTGTTGTTCTCATTCTTCCCCCCTCCCCAGTTGTGACTCAGTCTCTCTACACTAGTAGTTCTCAACCTTCTTAATGCCACGACCCTTTAATATAGCTCTTCATGTTGTGGTGACCCCCAGCCATAAAGTTATTTTCGTTGCTACTTCATAACTGTAATTTTGCTGTTATGAATCGTAATGTAAATATCTGTGTTTTCTGATGGTCTTAGGAGACCCTGCTAGTGGTAGAGCCATCGGAAAACAGATATTTACATTATGATTCATAATAGTAGCAAAATTACAGTTATGAAATAGCAACGAAAATAATTTTATGGTTGGGGTTCACCACAACATGAGGAACTGTATTAAAGGATTGTGACATTAGAATGGTTGAGAACCACTGTTCGACATACTCCCACTTTGCTCAGGAGAATCACTCTCCCCTTGGTAAAAACTGGTTAAACCAGTAGGTCTCTAAAGGTGGAGACTGTGTCTGCCTTGTTCATTTATTTTCCCAGCACCTAGCTGAGCACTGGTCAGAGTGGTAGTTAAAAATATTTACATGAATGAATGGACAGTTTACATGAATTAATATAAAAGTCTATCACTACAACTAGATATAGTGAATTTATCATCACTAAAGAATAAAAGATACTACCAATTCAAGGAAATAATAATCATTCTTATTTAAGACAATAGTCTCAAATACCACTGACATCATTACAAATAAAAATAACCTACACAGTTCAGCCATTAGCTAATCCAAAGGAAAATGCCACTTTCTTACAGCCTCTAGCAGTTCCCTCAAACTAAAAATCATTCAAAGATGTCCTTTAGAAATTGAAGTAATGAGTCAACCTTGACATGACAGCTATTCCTAAAATCCAGACCACAGTCTAAGTGTGTGCTAGGATTTTTAAAGACATTTATTGAGGGGGAAACTTGTCATTACAATTGGATTTACCCTATTCTTCCTCCTCAAAAAGGATGCTGATATTAGTCTCTCTCCTACATTCACCTAACAATACTGTTCTTGACTGGTAACCATGGTTGCTACTTGCAGTGTATGGCTCTTTCTGAAGCAAAAGCTGATCATGGCCCATAATAATTTGTGCGCTCCAGCTGTTTCTTGAATTCATTAAGAATGGACTTTAGAAAAGAGAACCATCCCAGAAAATTACACTTTGAAATGCTGACTTGCTGTCTCTCATTAAGAAATACTAGGAATTTCATTTTCTGACATGAAATAACAAAATTCTGAACGGTTAAGTGTCCACACCTCTTATTAGCAGACAAGAGCACTATCTATGGCTGAAAGTAGGAAGACCTGAAGATAGAGAGAATGAAGAAGCAAAAGAGAAATAAAAAGGAAGCGTGCCATCTGGAGTCTGCACACTTGAATGCAAACCCTGGTGCCCCACTTACTGGGTGAACTCAAGGACTCCTGTGCCACATAGCAAGGTTACAGTAAAATAAAAAACTTCAGAGTCTCATGACTTACAACAATCGTGACTTATTTCTCACTCATGATAATGTCCACAGTAGACTTGCTGGGCATTTGGGCCTGCATCTTTGTCTTTAAACCAGTAATTAAATGCATGTAACCGCTCTCTCGAACACCGCTGCTATGAAGGAAAGAACAGTTTTCCTGGAAATGACATGCATCATTCTGCTCATGTTTCATTGGCCAAAACAAGTCATATGGTCACATCTAACTTCAAATAGTTGAAGAAGTAGAATCCTCATATTTACCCAGAAGAGAATTGTAACATTTGTGAATAGCCTTAATGAATACCGTAAGTACTTAACTTCATTGAGGCTCAGTATCTTCATCTATAATAAGGGGTCAGTGATGCTTAAATTTCATAGAATGTTTTGTGGGGATTAAATGAGACAGGGCCAGGTTGAATAGAAGACAGCTGGTAGTTGCCTTGGTAGTGATATCTCAACCATGGATAGAATGGTCTGCTCAACCAGAAATGGAGCCCCTTGCCCAAGAATTCTCAAATTCTGCTACGGAAGAAATAGCAGCCAAAGAAAAGCAGCAGAACTTCCTGATGCCACTGGGGCTGAGGCTGGTTAATTTGGGTGATGTGGAGATTCTGATCTAACAAATTCAAAAAAAATCATTTCTGGCCTCTTTTCAGTTTTTTATCTCATTTTCAGTTTAAGTATTCATTTAAACAACAATTATTCATGAAGTATCTATGGCTCTTGAAAGGCCCTGAGTGATAAATCACAGTTCTCCAAAAGAATCCCAATCTATGCATGACAAATCATAATTCATGAACACACTACCACCACCTCTCACGAAAAATATAGAAAAATAAAAAGGAAACTTAGCCAAATAAAATGTAGATGAATTTGATAGGTTTGCTATTCCTTCTAAGAGTGCCCAATAGTAAAAAACAAAATTGGAACTGTCTATTATTCCAAAGGTTTGTCTCAAACAAATGGATGCTGCATATTCTGGTTAAGTAGATACTACATTCTTCTCTTATTTGTTTTCAGATTGACAAAGTTCTTAAACATGATGAGAGTATATCTTATCCATATCAACCGAATGGGGACAAATGAGATACAAGTGTGACTAACAGTGCCCAGTTAGCAAATAATTTACCCATGGCAGGCAAGATGCCGGTGGATGAATTAGTGCAGTCCAACTATTACTGAATATCTACTAAGTGTATAGCACTGTGCTTGGCAATGGAGATTCAGAGATAAGTGGGATATGGCTCAGGCCCTTTGAGCACTTTGTCAACAATGAAGAAAACATGTTTGTACTATAGTGCAATGATAAAACAAGGCAAGAAGTGAGAGCAGAAATGAGGGAGAGACACTTTGGTGGAATGGAGGGAAAAGAGAGAGTTGAAAATAATCAACTAGAAAAAATAAGAACTTCAAGGCTAGGTTAAATTTAGTCAGGTCAAGATATAGAGAGGTTGGCAGAAACCAGTTTGGCTCAGTGGACAGAGCGTCAGCCTACTGACTGAAAGATCCCAGGTTCGATTCTGGTCAAGGGCATGTACCTTGTGTGGGCACATCCCCAGTAGGGGGCATGCAGAAGGCAGCTGATCGATGTGTCTCTCTCTCATCGATGTTTCTAACTCTCTATCCCTCTTCCTTCCTCTCTGTAAAAAAATCAATAAAATATTTTTTAAATATTTTTATAAAAAGATATAGAGAGGTTGAAAAGCATGGCCTCTAAGTACAAGAGAATCCAAATTATCACTGGACCTTGTGGTTCTAGAGTGATAATATCCAGAGATAATTTGAGTTAAGGAGAGACCAAGTCAAGGAACATGTTGCAGGTTAGAAAGCAAGACTTGGGAGCATGGGCTTGAACATATAAAGGACAAAGAATTGTCACACAAGGTTTTTGACCAGAACGAGTGACTTGTTTGCTTTTGTGACTTAGGTCCTTCTATCAGTTTGGGGGATGGATATAAAGAAGTAAGAAGGGATGCTGAGAAGCTAGGATATTGACATAGTTTTCACAAGAGATTATGAGGACTGAAATAGAGCCGTTGTAATTGAGATTTCAGAGAAGGGCAGGAAGAAAACAGGAGAGGGTAGAGAATAGAGGACAAGGAGGAGTCTGAGATGATAGGGGCTTTTGCCCTGACAAGAGATGGATGAGGAGCTACTGAGATGAAGGATGCATTAAGAGACACAGATTTAGGACCTGAAATATCAGAACAACGTAAACACCATGTACATTCAGTTTACCACAAAAAGAAAAGGCAATTTCTGAAGATTCTGCCAACAATTTTCATCAAAGTAAAACTCTTCCGCTAGCTGCCAAAAAGAAATTTCATTATTAACTTTGAAATTGATATCTGCAGCTAGAATATTACATTTGCTTTTCCTCCAGTATCTTCACTCACATATGTACAGACATACTAATTCAAGTAGTTAGATTTTAAGCTGTCTCCAAGAATTAAATCCAGAAGTTGTTTGGTGTACTAAGCATGGTTTACTGTATATCTACATGAAAGGACCTCCATCAGTTTCAAATTAGTCTAGTCCATCTCAGAAGTCACTCATAAAACCACAGTCCTAGCGGTCACCCTTAAATTGATAACCACAGCCTTTCCTCACTATGAGAAAAGTCCTTATCCCCCATCTACAAGAGTTTTCAGAAAGAATATTTTCTGTGCACTGTCCTTACCTACCTTCACACTGCTCTCAGCATTGCCAAGAAGGACACATGCCAAAGTTAAGGCTACAATTTCTGTTGTGACTGAGAGGTCATCATTAGCACTGTCTATCAAATAGTTCTGAATCTCCACCTCTAAGCAAATGGAGAGTAACAGTTCTTTAGGTGGACACATATGACTCACTATGGCAAATGAAATGTGAGTAAAAGTAAATACACTGAATGGCCAGATTATTATGATCTCTGAACACACATTAGAGGCCTGGTGCATGAATTCGTGCAAGGTGGAGTCCAGCTAGCCTAGCCAGGGGGAGGGAACATGGGCAGTTGGCTGGCCTGTCTGCTGGTCAAACTCCTGGTTGAGGGGACAATTTGCATATTAGCCTTTTATTCTGTAGGATATACACTGAGTGGCCAGATTATTATGCATTCAGCAATCATAATAATCTGGCCACTCAGTGTATATCATGGAAGAGGCAGCAACAATGATTATGGAAGCATGTATTGAGAGAAACCTTCTGTGAGCCTGGATTCTGACTAATGATGGCGAGCAGAGCTCCCTGAAGTTCCACATAAACATGTAGTAATATGAATAAGAAACTTCTGTGATGTTAATGAGCTGAGATGTTTGGGGTTAGTTGTCACTGTAGCATAATCCAGCCCATCTTGCCTAGAGTTGTCATGAAAGGAAAAAGGTCAGGAAGACCAGCTGTTCTTCCTACCCACTCAAGCTATCCTCACTGTACTATGTCTCATCACTGTTCTCTGGGAGACAAAGGAAGAATCAAAGTTACAAAATACATAGTAGACATAATTTCTTAATGGCTCTTACTTTTACTTCCCTTTCAATACTTTCATTTATTACCACTGTGCTTTAATTTTACATTTGATTCTGTTCTTCATTCTTTCAACATTCCACTAGACACTCAGAGCAGCTGTCAAACCTTTTGGTCCCAGGACACCTTTACACACTTAAAAATTAAGAGTGTTGCCAAAACCGGTTTGGCTCAGTGGATAGAGCGTCGCCCTGGGGACTGAAAGGTCCCAGGTTCGACTCCAGTCAAGGGCATGTACATTGGTTGCGGGCACATCCCCAGTAGGGGGCGTGCAGGAGGCAGCTGATCGATGTCTCTCTCTCTCATCGATGTTTCTGGCTGTCTATCCCTTTTCCTTCCTCTCTGTGAAAAATCAATTTAAAAAAATTAAAAGTGTTTATCTTTCAATGTGTATCATATTAGAAATTAAAACTAAAAATTTAAAAATATTTATCAAATAAATTTTAATAATATTAATAAACCCATTACATGGTAAGATAAGTAATGTGTTTTATATAAAATAACTTGTTTCACAAAACAAACAAAAAATGTGATAAAAAGAATGGCATTGTTTCACATTTTTATAAATCTCTTTAATGTATGGATTAATGAAACACAACTGGATTCTCATGTCTCTTTCATTGTTCAATCTGTTGAGATATGTATGTTGTATTGACTGATATTTAAAAAAAAAATCCTAAGATCTTTCAAACCCTCTGAAAGGATCTCAGGAATACCCAGGTCTCTCCAGTCCTCACTTTAAGAATCAGTACTATAGTGCAAAGATCAGAAAACTTTTTAGTAAATACTTTAGACTTTGTGGGCCTTGAAGAATGGGCAGAATTTTCACAGAAAGCCTCAAGAGAAAGGGGAGTATTCCAAGTGGAAGAATGTCTAGGGCAGAGACACTAACAGAGGGAAGCATTCAGCAAATTCAAGTTAACGGTAAGTAGCTGATGAAATGTAGTACAAATAAAGGGAAATAGAGTAGCATGAAATGCCACTTACTCAACTTTAACTCACCATGCAATGAGCCTTGAATGCCAGGCCCAGTATTTTGGATATTGTTTGAGATGCACTGAGTTGCCCTTGATCATTTCCACATGAGGAGGTAACTTATCAGCCAGATATGATAAGATTAACTGGAAACAAAGTATTAAATGTGATTGCATATGCCCAACTACAAGCAGTGACCACAAATAACAGGCTACTGAGTTAGACTAAACAAGAGGAAAAAGGACCAGAACCAAAGCAATGGCAGTAAGATGAGAATGGAGACAGAGGTAAGCAACAGTACAGATATAACAATTAATAGAGGCAGTGATTCAATGAGGGTAGAGGTAAAGAAAGAGTATGTAATCAAAGACGCCTGTATGTTTCCAAATCTGAAATAAGGAAGAAAGATGGTAAGAAACAGGAAGGTCAGAAAAAGGAACAGCTTTGGTGATGAGAGAAAGAATGTGAATATGAACATAGTCCACATATCACCATTTTACCAAGCACAAATTTGAATGTTTGCAAATACCAAAATCTCCTTGTTGAGCAAGGTGAAGACATGCCAGGATGTGTGGAAGATGGTAAGAAAAAAACCCTAAATCTTAATTTCTTCTTTGAAGTTCAAACATAAGAGTCCCAACAGCTGATCTCAGCTTCCAATAACGGTGAAAAGACACAAGTGAATTCTAAGGGCTCTGAGGATACCAGTGCTAGATGTCAAACCAACTTCCCAGTGAAGAGCCATCTGGATCTCCCAAGATAGGGTCTGCTCCTGTGCTCTCATAATGGTGAAGCATTTAAGTGGTTATTAGTATGTCCTGAAAAAAAGAGGTGAAAGCTTTTTTTTTTTTGCTCTCAGTGGCCAGGGCTGATGTCAGACCTGCCAGTGAGATCTGTAAAAGGAAATCATTTTTGGTTTTGTTCCAACTTCCAATTCAATACCTTGGCAGCATTTGAAATGGATAAGAGCTGTAAGCTCGTATCTGTCTCAGGTGACAACTAAGATAAGAAGCACACAATGTAAAAATGATGAGTGCTTAATCCAAAAGCAACTTTAAAGGGAGCTTTTTAAAGGTAGTTAGTTACTTCAAGTGACACTAAGCCTGGAAATGCTTTGCTAAGAATACTGAAAGATTAAATTATTGGAACCTTATTCACAAACCTGTGATTCAGCTCATCTTTTGGCAGTGTTTTTGAAAAATAATTTCGTGTGAGCTATCAGAATAAACTGCTAATCAAATTCATCAGAGCAGGATGAGCAGAAATACGGAGAAATCATTTTTGCAGTTAGTAAACAATATTCATTTCTGGTTAATAGTTGACTGTGGCCAAGATGGGCCCTAGTGAGTACTGAGTTGCTGGTTGCTTTTAATGAAATGTCCAAGTGTCATGAATCAATAATTGGTTACTATACAACTCCCATGTTTCAAGTACCTACACTGCACTGGCCGACACACAAAAGCATGAGATACAGCACCTGTCCTAAAGGAGATTTTTATACAATTGAAATAAAAAAATTACAAACAATGCAGCACCAAAGACAACATAATGCTAGATCTTCAACTGTGAGGCACAGACAGCAGCGACTCTGAAATGTTAAGACATGAAGAGATCTTTCGTGTTTACTCGGACTGTTTGATCAGGGAGATGACACTGCACTCAGACCCTGCTGGATGGTTTTGGATAGGCACAGTTGAAAAGGCCCTCTTGGAAGATCAGAGGAATCAATGAAGGCACAGAAGTCAGACTTGACACAACATAAGCCAAAATAAAAAAAAGAGAGAGAGAGAGAGAGAGAAGTTGACTGGACTACAGGTTCATCCTGAGAAAAGATGAGAATTAGGCTGGATAGGTAGGTAGAACCAGGATTATTTAACACCGCTTTGTATACCTTCATTATTTAATATATGTGTCCAAAATTTACTGAATTGGTGCGGTAGGTATAAAAAGCCCTGGAGAAGATGATTAAGATTATACATCAAAGTTGTTTGTTTAGGTAGAGAATATATCACATAAATAGACTATGAGAAGAATCCTCTCTTATGACTAAAATGTGTTTTCTTAGAAAGACTGACCCAGATGTGGTATTAGGTTGATTTCCAAATAGTTATCATATTTCTGTATCATCAACAAACTGAATATTTTGGACAATTTTTTTTTCCACAATATTTCAGTGTCTGAATGTTCTGATATGGAATAAATAAAACTTTCAGATGATAAAAACCAACTATAATTTGTTGAGCAATTCATTAAGCACTTTGCTAATAACAGTGATGCTGAATTTACTGAGTGCTGAGCAATTTGCTAAATATTTTAAATATTTCGAATTTAATTCTTACTACAATCCTATATTGGTAAAACTAATTCAATTTTATAGTTGAAAAACTTAAATTTACAGTAGAGAAGTAACTTGCCCAATGTCTGGAGGGCAGCAAATTGCAGATGCAAGATTCAAACCCAATCCTGCCAGATTCCAAACCCCAATGACTAAACTTCTTACCTAAATTTATTTTTTACCCCAAAGGCATCATGGGGGATTGGGGGGGTGGGATGAAGAGCACTATTTAAAAGGAATGGATGATCCTTTAAGAGAAAATAATATTAGTATCAGAGCTTCATTGTGGGGTCAGATTCTTTTTGAAAATCTGACCGTGTGAATATCCTATACTTTAATTTTAATGGCATTGCCCATCAAAGATCAAACTTCCTTATGGTGAAGTTCAAGACCTACCCAGTATCTGTGTGATCTGGACAAGTTGTTAAACCTCTCTAAGTGCCATTTCTTCATCTACAAAATGTGAATAATATCAATAGTCATTGTACAGGATTGTTCAAAAAATGATATGGTATTACACAAAATACTTAGCTCAGGGTTTTTACCTGAAAAGTAATGAATTAATGTTTGCAACTTGTATTATGAGTCAAGTAAAATTAGACCTACTTTACAGCAGAAATCAAAGTAATAGTTCAATAAGAGGCCCTTCCTCTAATTCTTCCACCACCAAATTCCTACACTTCCTTTAAGATTTAATCCCAAAATCATCTATTCCAAAGTCTCTTCTCCCAACACAACTCCCAGGCCAAGCAGATCAGATATTCCCATAATCTTGTGTATGCAAATGTGCTTGCGTGTTTTTTCAGACATTGTACAATTTTTCTGTAGTGTCCTGCCTCCCTCATTAGGGAAAAAAAATAAACACAAAAAAAACCCTAAGGGCAAAGACTCATGTATTTATCTCTAAACTAGACGCCCAGTGCACAAATTCGTGCATGGGTAGGGTCCAGCCAGCTTGGCTCAATCGGTAAATCGAGGCCAGGCTTGTTGGGAGGAGGAGATGGCGGGAGGTTGGCTGACCGGTCCACCCTGATTGGGACCTGGTCAGAGCAGGGCCAGCTGGGGGAGGGGCCATGGCATTGGCTGGCAGGCCCTGCCTCCGAATAGGGTAGGGGGTCCAGGGTCCAGCCTGCCCTTCCCTTGATCAAAGTAGTGGGACCAATCTGGAGCAGAACTGACTGGCTGGGCGATGGGCTGATTATGGTGGTGGAGGCCCATTGGGGGTGGGACTAGCTGGGGGAAGGAGCCACAGGTGGTTGGTTAGCTGGCCCTTCCACTGATCAGGGTCGTGGGGGCCTATCTCAGGCAGGGCTGGGCTGGCCGGGAGAGGGGCTGTAACAGGCTGGAGGGCTGGCCTTGCCCATTAGGGTGTGGGGAGTGAAGCCAGCCGGGGGGAGGGGCTGTCGGCCAATTGGGGTGGGGCAGCCAATCGGGGATGGGGCTGGCTGGGGGAAACGGCCGTGGGGGGTCAGGGTTGGCCAGGGGCAGAGCAGCTAGTAAAGGGACCACAGGAGGTTGGCCGGCCAGCTCCACCCCCTACCCATCCCACCCCCCTACATTGGCCGGTTTGTTGGCCATAGTGGGCATCATAACGACCAGTTGTTATGGCATTCTGGTTGTTATGGCATTCCGGCCACTGGGTTTTTATATATATAGATACCCAGTGCATCTATATCCTTAGTGGAAATAAAGATTATTAATAGTTTCTAAAAATAAATCAGTAACTCAGAGTTTAGGAATCTGTAAAAGCCTTATCCTTTCAGGCATCCTGAAGAGGCCCTCCACTCAGTAACCGTCAGCCCAGTCTCGCTGCCCTCCCACTGCCCGCCACCACCACCACCGCCACCATCCTTGCCCTGGCCCCGTCATTGACTTACTCAGCCATCCCACGCTGGGAGCACGCCGCACTCGAGGGTCATCGTCCAGGGTGCGGGTTGCTAGGCAGGGCACTGAGTTCTCAAGCGGGCTGCGGGCTTTAGTGTCAGAAGCAGAAGACAGGAGGAGGAGGAGGACACATGAGCAGCCACAGCAAGGATGAGGATGGAGCATTAATTAAGAAGAAAAAATACTAAAGCAAATCACACAAGCGGGTTAAAGAAGAATAATGACATATTACATTGACACACATCCCCCTCCCAGGACCCTGCATCCTTTGATGGAACAAATTCCAACACGGAAGGAAAACATTACTTTCAATCATTATAGTTCCCCCAGTATCAGTGGGATGATCCGCCCTGCAGTGCTAATACACAACACAGGGATTGTATCTGGAGGAGAGAGTCACATAATGAACACTAATCCAAGATATAAGATCAAGACTGTTGATAATTTTGCACCACCACCTAGCACACACACACAGGGAAGGGCCACAGTTTTGTGAAGCACGGAAGCAGGGTGTTGTATTAGTAAGCAGCTTTTTTCTGATATGCCCAACAGACCCTTCTATGGATCCTGTGCACCAATGCAGAAAGCAACAGTCCATACTTCCACTTCTGGAATATTTTCCCTGATGAATATAGAACTGGTTTGCAATTTCTTTTGCCTAGTGTTTTTCAGCCCTTCCAAAACATGAGACTAGGATACAGCTAAATCAATACATTAATACAAACCAAGTTAGGAATGCAAATTAGTATTCATTTTCTGGTATCCTTTAATATTTGCTTTACTATAATTTTACAATTTGGTGCGACCATGCCAAATCTTAGACCACATCCAAGACAGAATAATGATGCAGGCTAAATATATAGTATGGTCTTCCAGATAGTTTTCATCAACTTTGCCTGAAGATAGTTTCATTGGGGTTTAATGTATCTATTCTGCTATTCTTATCAAATGCCTTATTTCAAAGGCAGTAAGAAATAGGCAACATCATTGGCCTTCCAGGAAGAACAATGAGGTTGGAAATATCTAACCACCACACTCCATACAATTCCACATGAGAGAGTTTTCCCCCCTTAATAAGACTGACAGTCACTTAATGATCAAAGCAATAAAGCATAGCCAACTAAAATCAAAGGTTAAATCATCTATTCACACAAGTATATATACAACAGGGCAAGTAGTCTTCTTAAGGCTATTGGTGACTTTGGAGGTCAAGTTTTAAATGGGATCATTTACATAAGTTAATGTAATTTAATGGCCAAATCTGGGCATTCAGCACATTATAAAATCTAAAAACATTTTTGTCAATTTATCTGTCTATGTTTAAACACTGTAAATAAAGCCAGCACTTGTGAGTGGGCCATCTGTGCCAGCACCTGTTTAAGGCAAGTCTGATGTCTTCTCTTTGCAATCTGAATTTTTAATTGTTTCCCATAACTGAACTTCTTTGCAAGTTTTTATTGCACTAAGAAACATGATAAAGGGAAATGAACCCATTGAGATTATTCCAAAGTTTCTTTTGTCAAGAGGGAGGCATTCAAAAACATATATCATACTGACCAAGTTTCACCTCTTATTTCTTTGGGCAACGAAGTGACCTGCTTCAAGAGCCATTATTGCTGCAGGCTTATCAAAAGGCAATGAGAGAGGCTAGACAACTGGCAGCCACTGATGCAGGCCCAAGCAAGAGCCTACTGAAATCCTAGATCAGTGAGAACTAACAAGAGGTTGATAATGCAAAGTAAATTCAAAAGAATGCTCTCATTTGTTAGCTTCTAAGCAGTATGTAGTTTTCTGATGCCATGGCTTGCTCTGAAAGTAAGTAAAAGAGGTCAGCAGCCACTTCAAAAAGCAGATGTTAATAATGAATTTTTCTCTCTCCTCCACAGAATGTATCAATGGGTTACTGGTTGGGAACTAAAGCTGGAATGTCTTTCTGCATAGACTATCTCCAATGACACTGAACCTCACCATCAAGAAGACAGTGGAATGGAGCCTGCCACACACCAGGAAAGAACCTGGCTCCAAAGACGGGCATGAAAATGAAACAACCCATAGAGACTTGGCACCTGTGTTTCAGCAAAGCTGACTGGAACCATCTGGCTCCTGACCATCATGAAAACAGGGAGGCTCACAGCATCCATTACTTATATTGGCAAATTACAACATTTTGATTTGTTGGACCCTGTGCATATTTCTGTGCAGAAGGAGGTACAAACTTTATAACCCTTTTATGTTGCTTCTCTTCTCTTCACAATTTTATTCCAAAGATAAAACTTTGAAAGTTGTTCCCAAAGATGGAGCCGAACTTTCTATGATTATACCATGGTAATAATATGTTATCAAACACCTTTGCCAAATCATGCTTTTATTGTACACTTAAGCTACAAAATAAGCAACTTAGCTTTGCTTCTATCTTACATGTTCTCTTTTAAATCACCTTTGCCTGACTTCATGCATGAACAAGGTAGAAATTGGCTTATGTGATTGGGAATTGATACGGAAAGATATAAAGCTGTAAAGACTTTTGAATGATGGTTTCCAATATCTAGACTGTAGAAAAAGATGTTGTGAAGAGGATTTTTTTCTTGATGACTGATGTTTCCCTGGAGAATCATCTTATCCAAAACCATCAATCCCAAATCTGTCCAAGTGAGGAGGGTGTCCCTAATTGAATTATTCAAGTAGACCAAGAATCTGCTCCATGAAAATTATTTTTTAGCAGTCTTATTAAGAAGAAAATAAATTTTACTTATGTTAAAGTTTTAGGACTCCTTCAGGATTGCAATGTTGTATGATCAAAATGGTTATTGAGCAACCACTATGCGTTTCATATTGTTATTTAGCCAAGAAATTTAACCCAAGAGCATAGCAACATATCACCTGTAAACACAGAAGAGAGGTTGTCTACAAATTTCCATTTGGGAAAGCCAATAAAAATCATCCAACTGCCATGTTTGGTATGTATTCCTGCCAGAGCCCTTCAACATCATAGATTCACACTAAGAGACCTCAACTCACTGATGTGTGGTAAATAAATTATACCCGAGGAAGCTCGTGACCTGCTCTAGTTGCAGTAGCATATTGTTATTAACCAATTGAGTTCCTCCATTTTGTATGTTTGAACATGTTATCTTACATTTCTGAGCTTCAGATTTTTCATCTGCAAATAGAGGTAATGATATATACATTAGAACCATAGTAAAGAACAATGTCTGATATACAATAGGTGCTCAATTAATGGGAGGTGTTGTTATCATTGCTACTAGTACTATTATCATCGATGGACAGATGTCTTCTCTGTTCAGCATCCAAAAGGGTATTGGAAACCCTAAAGACTGCAACCTGTTTTAAATTTTAAAGGTGATTCTTAAGAAATGAGGTTCACAAACCTGCCAAGATCTCTGTCCTTTGTATTGGAAATGAAACAGGGATTGAGTAGAATAAGGCATGCTTAATCATTCGGACGACTTTTATTTCCCCTTCTTTCTTTTGAGAAGACACAGGAAAGAGACCACAGTGCTTTATTTTGCCTTTCCTCCTTTTCTCGTGTTTGCCTAACTTTCCTCTACTCCTCTCTACTTCCCTTTCAGAGAGACCAGGACCTGATCCCAGATCTACTCTTACTCTCCTATTTGCTCTTAGAACAAGATAAGGCTTGGGGAAAATAAGACTTGATATGGGCAGCTCTACCAAGGACCTTAAGCCTTGAAAGATTTGGTCAGGGCTAACTGCAGCACATCAGTGGAGGGCCGGTTACTTTACTTCATTACAGACTCTGGCTATACAAAACAGACTGGCAATTAGTAACACTTTAAAATACGTTCATTTTATGGTAACATGCCGTTACACATATACTACTTATTGAAAGCTAAAAACTGTCATTGCTCAGACATACCGATCAATTTTCAACTCTAAATTTAAAATATTAAAATATTATATCATCAGTGATACCTCATTATGTATTGTTTGGCATCTGTAAAGTTGATAATGAAAGTAACACTGCTTAAAAAGTGAAACTCAATAACATTTTCATATATGGAGTAGTGGAAGAAAATGATAGACACAGAAAATAATAGAATACAAAACTAAAGGTGCTGAATTGAAGTTCTGTCCTCAGTTTTAAATCTGAAAGGCACTAAATTTGCCCCTTAAATATTTCTGGGTAACACCTGTTCACTACAGTGTACATCATGTTGTGATAATTAAGTACTTTCACAAAGATAGCTTATACTGGTTCTATACATAGAATAATACATTACTATCCTTTTTTACACATATAAAAACTGAGGCTCAAGAAGGTTATTTAAATTGTTCAAGGGGTAATGAACACATTAACACAATATACAGATGCTGTGTTATAGAACTGTGTGCCTGAAACCTATAATTCTATTAATCAATATCACCCCAATAATTCAATAAAAAATTAAAATAAATTGCTCAAAATCACATTACTACAAAGGATAAGCCCAGGATTAGTGTAGCCTTTGGAAAAGATAATACCATGTCTTCCACAAGATTATAAAGTAGGCCTTTAATGTCAAAATCTAAATCCTCACTTTTGTGATTATCTCTTAACTTTGTATGCCATAAGCATCTATAGATGCAAACCTCGCATATCAACTCTGGTCACCCAATTTTAAAATCGGACTTGTTAGTGACATCTCTGGGTTTGTAAAGAAAACTACAGTCACTTAAATTCATAAATATTCCAGCGCATATGGAAGAAATGGGAATGGTTTTCATTTTGGACTTGTAGCAGTTAACTGGGTAAGCCTGACTCTTCAGTGTCATAAAGAGAACAGACAGCCACATACAGGAAGGAAATGACCCATGGAAGAAAATATATTATTGTTTATTTAAAGACGTAAATATTATAAATCTGGAAGATTGGTCACCTATCTGGGGGAAAAAAAAAGAATGGGGTTTGATAAATGAATTAGAAATATAATGAAAATAATAATGAAAACTACTGTTATTAGGAAACACTTTCATTCAGGTACTTTTATAGAAACTTTCCATGGATTGGCTATTAAATCTAAGGCTGAGAAGAGGTTGATCATTGGTTTCTGGCCAGAATATTCATTTGTGCTGCGCAAATGAATGCAGAATTAGCATTCTGAACAGAACAGATGGAGGGATGCTGCCGCTGCTGGCTTTTGGAGAGCTGATTGTATGCAGAAAGGCACCTGGGAAAATGACTCATCTTAGGTGATGTGGGTCTATAGATGGATGCATCTCAGAGCTAGAGGAGCATGATGGCCTTCTTCAGTGGAACAGAATCTTTGAGAGAACGAAGTAAGGGAAATACCTGCCTCACTCATTGATTCAGGGATCAGGCTTGAATTCAAGGATATGGGGCTGGGGCGGGGGTGGAGGGAGCACCAAGTAGAACCATCCAGCCAGAGACAATCAAGATAAGCTGGAATCCAGAGCCCAGACAAAAAGCTAAGAGTTTCTAAAGAGACTGAGAAAGCTGCCAAACCTGGCAGTGGTCCCAGCCTGATCCACCACATGCCAGCAGCGAGGCAGCTTGATCTGTTATCCAAACCAAAGAGCTTGAAGATACTAATCTCAAATCAGATCCAAAGCAACAACAGCCTAGCTAATCTGACATTTCAATGGGGCCTAGACTTACTATTAACAAAAAGAATGTATTTCTTTCCATTGTTTGTTCCACTATCTATGTCACTTTAGGAAACTGAATAGACTTTTAAAACACCTGAAGATGTTGTGTGCTTATGTCAAAAACATCATGTGTTGTAAAGCAAGGAAGCAGTACTATGTCTGGCAGATAACACTGAAAAGAGGAATTCAGAGAGATGTAAATGGTGGGAGAAAGTGGATCTAATTTCTCAAACTTGACAGGAAAAAAATAGTGTTGGACTGAAGATAAAGTCAACCAGGAGTAGCCTATCCTATCGAATAAAAGAGTAATATGCAAATTGACCATACCTCCACTATACCCATAAGCCACTCCCATAAGCCATTCCCACCAGCCAATCAGGAGCAAGTATGCAAATTAACCCAACCGAGATGGTTACAGTCACAGAGAGAGCAGGAGAGAGGCATGGGTTGCCCCAAGCAATGGAGGAAACCAAGCTTTCCACACACCCTGCCAGGGACAGCCTCTGCTTAAGGCAACAGAGTTTCAATGGCTGCCACCTTGGAGCGAGCAGAAGGCTTGGCTCCGCTCCAGGCTACAAAGTTTCATTTGTAGAAGATAAATTCCAGATTCCAGGACCTCTTCTTGGTTTATCAGGGGATGTCACCAGCCTGAAACCACCACAGGCTCTCACCCAGGTCACCCCATGCCCCAAAAGAACCCCCACCATGATGCAGGACATCCTTCAGGGAAAACCAACTGGCCCCCACCCGTGCACCAGGCCTCTATCCTATCTAATAAAAGAGTAATACACAGATTGGCCATCACTCCAAGACACAAGATGACTGCCCCCATGTGGTCAAAAGATCCTGCCCCCATGTGGACACAAAATGACCACCACAAGATGGCCAGCAGGGTAGGGCAGTTGGCAGAGACAAAGCCGGCAAGGGAGGGCAGTTGTGGGTGATCAGGCCAGCAGGGGAGGGCAGTTGGAAGGGACCAGGCCTACAAGGGAGGGCAGTTGGGGGGAAATAGGCTGGCAGGGGAGCAGTTAGGCATCAATCAGGTTGGCAGAGGAATGGTTAGGGGGTGATCAGGCTGGCAGGCAGAAGCGGTTAGGGGCAATCAGGAAGGTAGGCAGGCAAGAAATTGGAAGCCAGCAGTTCTGGATTGAAAGAGGGATGTATGACTGCCTGTTTAGGCCTGATCCAGGTTGACATCTCTCAAGGGGTCCCAGATTGGAGAAGGAGCAGGCTGGGCTGAAACTCACCCCCCACCCCAGCCCCTATGCACAAATTTCATGCACCAGGCCTCTAGTATCCCAATGTCTAGTAAAGAAGACATCATATACCACCAGGAGAAAGCCTGGCAGAACCAGGGTGAGGTTTAGAAGCTGATTGCCTGGCTCTTGGAGCTGCCACCTTTCCTAATTTCTCACCTAAGTCTTGGGTTTACAGTGTGGTTTAGTATTTCCCTGATAGACATTCAACAAAATGTAAAACCACTGACAGGAACAGGTATTCTATAAGAGAACTGTGATGAAAACAGGCTCCTGCCTCGCCCATTGCTGATAATATTACCAAAGGGCAGAAGAAATAAATCAATACTATATCCACAAGTCTCTTCCCAAATAGTAAGCTACAAGGCAAATATAATACCAAAATTCACTCTTACTTAATATGAGATTTTCTTCCTTAATTGTGCTTAAACATATATGTAATTTAGTATCATTCATTGAGTGATTACTATGTGACAATTACTATTCTAAACATTTTACATATAGTATTTCATTTAATTTTTATTACCTTGGTTTTATAGATATTGAAACTGAATATTAAATTACTTTCAATTTTTTTAATTAAAAATACAAATGAAAAATGGGGTCATGAAATTGTACTCAGGAAAAATAAAATTCAAAGTGTAGCTCTGATTGGGATAACCAAAGTCACTTTCCAGTAAAATGTATGGTACTCCCCAACCATGAAGAACAAGGAACCTATTTTTGTAACAGTTTAGAACAAACTGATGACCGCTTTGCCCAAATTTTCACCAAAGCAGTGATCCTGGTTTCTGGTTGATCCTAAGGTCTCATTTATCTTTTCTGAGCTTAGTTCGTATATATCAGAGGTATCCATGTAAATGGTAAGTGGTATTTTCAAAAATCAGATCATCCTATTTAAATCATGGATTTTAAAAACAGAATTATCAGGTAACCCTGTCATAAACATCTTAAAATGTATTGATGAATACCAAACCAAAAGTATAAATTTCTACTTTCTAATAAAAAGCAAACCGATTCCATCTTATTTGGTTTTTTTTTAATTTTATTTATTTATTTTTTTAATCCTCACCCAAGGACATTTTTCCATTGATTTTTAGGGAGAGTGGAAGAGAAAGGGAAAGGCAGAGAGAAACACTGATGTGAGAGAAACACATGGATTGGTTATTTGATTTTTAACTACTACCAAGGAATGTTCCTAGGCTTACATATTATTCTTTCCTAGTAAACCATAATAATACAGAACTATCACTCAGTATCTCAGACCAAATTATTAGAACTACATGAAATTACCAACAGTCAATTCTATCTTACCCAGAAAAATGGCAATTTCATATAGTTCAACCTGAAAAAATAGTGAGAAATAGAATAGGTAAGGTGAAACTCACCATCAGAGGAATTGATAACCTCTTTAATTTTTCTTCAGTAAACACCAACTCTGTAGAAATGCCTCAATGAATATAATGAGAAATTATTGCACTTGCCTAAAGTCTCTTACCTGGCAGACACATCCATCAGAATTCACAAATGTCTCAGACAAGTATCAATTTCACAATAATTAACATCTTGGAAGCTGGCCTGATTCTTCCCTAATTTATTACAAGTAAAAACATTTATATTTAAAAAAAAACCACTAAGTTGTCTTGAACTCCAAGCCACCTTAGGACCTTAAACATCAGAATTAGTCTTTAGCTATACATAGACAGTGTTTGAACTGGTAGTGAGTATTGTGGTAAATATTTGAAAACCAGCTCTCAAGCAGGGCAAAAAAAAGTGTGTGTGTGTGTGTGTGTGTGTGTGCGTGCGTGCAGTAAAGGTTACTTATATAAAGGATGTACAGCACACATGAATAATAATAAAATATACAATAATCTTGTATAAATTGCTTGCCTGTGCCAGTTGATTCTCATAGAATGCTTCCGCTGATTTTCACCAAACTCTTTTGTCTGTAGCTAACTTATAGTGGCAACTGGCAAACAAGCACAGTTCCAGTATCCATGATAAATATATTATCTTTTATGCTAATAAGCAAGACAAAAGCAAAAGAATGAAGACACTTGATAGACTTCACTCACCTGTCAATAATTTCAGTAACCCCTTTGCTTACCTGGATAATAATAATTTCTGAATACCAGAAGAATATTTCCTCAATTACTTGTGCTATTCACATTTAAACAGCTGTTATGGACTGAATATTTGTATCTTCTCCAAATCAAATTAGGTTGTAATCCTAATCCCTCAAAGTCATGATATTAGGAGGGGTGATCTTTGGGTGGTAAATAAGTCATGAGGGCAGAGCCATCTTGAATGGGATTTAGTGTCCTTGTAAGGAAAGACAGGACAAAGACCATCTGTCTCTGCCAGGTGAAAATGCAGTGAGAAGGCAGCCATCTACAAGCCAAGAAGAGAGCCTCCACAAATACTAAATCTGCAGCATTTTGATCCCAGCCTTCCAAGCCTCTAGAACTGTGAGAAATAAATGCAGTTGGTTAAACCACCCAGTCTAGGATGATTTCTTGTAGCAGCCAAGGTGATTGAGGCAACAAATGGCCATCATACTCTTTTAAGTTGATTCTACATTAACATTTTCTTCATCACTTTTTTAAGTCTAGAGACAATCAATTACCAATAAATCTTAGCCTTGATTTGTAGCCTTTGCTGATTTGTCTGGTGTAAATACTACCAGTCACTACATGCAGAGTTGAGAAGAGGTGCACAATAGCATATCATTTTATAGAATTGCTACCATCCAGGCACAGTGAATATAAAAAACCTCAAGAGCATAGACTAGCAAAATTCAGTAAGATAAGTAGGAAGTGATGAAGTTTGAGTTTTTATTTCCTTCATTTTTAATATAACTATTTAAGCATGTTTACATAATTTGATTTTTACTATCAGCTATATATATAACAACCACATCACAAAATTCCTGATAATTGACTCTTATGAGTAGATAAGAGGTCACTCCAGTATACCACTATGAAATAAAAAAAACTTCTGATCTTCCAGTATCTTCATAAAATTCAGGTACTAATTATTGTTGCTCTTTTTTTAAATAGATCTTTATTGTTCAGATTATTACAAATGTTCCTCTTTTTTCCCCCCATAGCTCCCCTCCACCCAGTTCTCACCCCACCCTCTGTCCTTACCTCCCCCGCATTGTCCTCATCCATAGGTATATGATTTTTGTCCAGTCTCTCCCTACACCCCCCTCACCTCTTTTCCCCTGAGAACTATCAGTCCACTCCCTTTCTCTGCCCCTGGTTCTATTATATTCACCAGTTTATTCTGTTCATCAGATTTTCAATTCACTTGATTTTTAGATTCACTTGTTGATAGATATGTATTTGTTGCTCGTAATTTTTATCTTTACCGTTTTCTTCTTCCTCTTCTTAAAGAACACCTTTCAGCATTTCATATAATACTGGTTTGGTGTTGATAAACTCATTTAGTTTCTTCTTATCTGTGAAGCTCTTTATCTGCCCTTCAATTCTGAATGGTAGTTTTCTGGGTAGAATAATCTTGGTTGTAGTTTCTTGCTATTCATCACTTTGAATATTTCTTGCCACTCCCATCTGGCCTGCAGAGTTTCTGTTGAGAAATCAGCTGACAATTGTATGGGTGCTCCCTTGTAGGTAACTGTCTTTCTCTTGCTGCTTTTAATATTCTCTCTTTGTCTTTTGCTCTTGGTATTTTAATTATGATGTGTCTTGGTGTGGTCCTCTTTGGATTCCTTTTGTTTGGGGTTCTGTGTGCTTCCTAGACTTGTAAATCTATTTCTTTCACCAGGTGGAGGAAGTTTTCAGTCATTATTTCTTCAAATAGATTTTCAGTATTTTGCTCTCTCTTCTTCTGGCACGCCCATAATTCTGATGTTGGTATGCCTGAAGTTGTCTCAGAGGCTCCTTACATTATCTTCACATTTTTTTATTCTTTTTGCTTTTTGCTTTTCCAGTTGTTTTCTGCGTCTTTGTATCTTAAATCTTTGACTTGATTCTTGCATTCCTCTAGTCTGTTAGGTATCTGTATAATATTTTTTTTATTTCAATCAGTGTATGTTTAATTTCTAGTTGGTCCTTTTTCATCTTCTGTTGGGTCTCACTAAATTTATTCATCTTTTCTAGGAAATTCTTAGAAAACCTTATAACTGTGGTTTTGAACTCTATATTCAGTCATTTGTTTTCCTCCATTTCTTTCAATTGTGATCTGTTCCTTTGTCTCCACATTTTCACTGCTTCCCAGAGTTGGTAGAGTATCTTTGTGTGGTAGGTGTCTTATATGGTCTAGTAGCTCTGCTTCCCCAGTTACCTGAGGTAGACACTCTTGGTGCACCCCTTTGTGAACTGTGTATACAGTCTTGTAGTTAAGTTTTGATTGTTGTTGGTATCACTGGAGGGAATTGACCTTCAGGCCAAATGGTTGTGAGGATCAGCTGTGTTTGCACCCGGAGAACTTCTGTGCTAGACTCAGCCTTAAGACTTCCAAGATTGCAACAGCCTCTGTGCTGGGCTTGGATGTGGAGGAATCTCAGAGCTGAGCAGACAGCCTCGGCTTCCCATCAGCCCTGGCCTACATGGCAGCGCCTGGGTCTCAGTGCCCCTCAGTAATCACTGCAGCCGTCTGTGCATATGCACACGTACCTCCAGACCTCTGCCTTTCCGGTTCCCCTGAGTTTTCGTGCGATCCGGGACTCATATGAGTCTGAATCCCCAGCGTCTCGCCCAAAACTAGGGTTCAGTGCAATTGGGAGGTTTTGTTTTCCTCCCACTAGAGGAATCCAGAGGCACTATCAGCAGTCAGTCCTCTTTGCATGTGCCTCCAGACTTCTGCTTTTCGTGGCTCTAAGTTTCTATGCTCTCCTCCCTTTTCACGACTCCCCCTGTATGAGTCTCGCCTGGAACTGGGATTCAGTGCAGTCAGGAGTGGGGTTCAGTGCAGTCAGGTGTTTCCATCTCCTTCCCACTAGACGAAGCCAGCCAGACCCACCTCCGCCCATCCTCTCAAAGTGCATGTCTCTATACCTCAGCTTTTTACAGCTCCTCTGAGTTTCCGTGTGCCCCTTTCTTTCCCTCTAGTTGTAGAATTTCCACTCAGCCAGCTTTTTTGTGGTTCTCGATAGTGTCCGTTCTGTCTTTTAGTTGTAGTTTTGAAACTGTTGCGCAAGGCAGCAATTTAGGTGTTCACCTATGCCACCATCTTGGTTTCTCCACATTGTTGCTCTTATAACTAAAGTTGACAGTGTCACTGAGTCTATTTTCTAGACTATGACAAGTTTATTTAGGTTTTACATGGAGATATCATAATCTATTTCTAACTACAATAAACATAAGATTCTGGTTTATTAAAATAGTAGCAAGAGTTCCATAACTCATTTTTAGAAATGTATCCTAGGAATATTTCATAACATTAGAAATATTATGTAATTAAACCCTAATATATCAAGGTAACTATATAAACTTGTAACTTAAGGGCCTCTAGAAAACCAACATTTAACCATCTGTTCATTTGTAAGAGTGTACCACCCTAGAAGCACATGAAATTCATTCATTACTATAGAATTTCTCAAAGCCAAATCTTAAATCTTGCCTCTGGATATTTAAAAAGAGTTAAGTAACACAACAGTCGATAATAACATGTTTAAAATGCCCTCCTTGAATTCCATGCTTTAGGTAAATGGAGAGCCAGAAAGGAAAAGAATTGCCTGCCCTTCCTATTTCCCTTCTGCCCAGCTATATAATCTGTCACAAGAGAAAAGGTGAGTGACAAGAGCAATTTCAACTTTCCTCTGAAGTACAAAGATCTACTAATAGGATAAAAGACTGAGTGATGAGTGATATCAACTCATTAGTTACTCCATTCCCAAAGCACAAGATGCTGTCCTCCAAGACCCATCTGTTCCTAATTCAACTGTGCCTGAATATCTATGAAAATGAAGATCACACCACACTGGTAGAAGGCATCATCACTCTGTCATACCCATTTTCCTCTTCTCTTTGCAAATATATTAATACTAGAGGCCTGGTGCATGAAATTCATGCATGGGCGGAGGGTGTCCCTCAGCCCAGCCTGCACTCTTTCCAATCTGGGACCCCTGGAGGGCAGTTGGACATCCCTTTCACAATCCAGAACTACTGGCTCCCAACTTCTTGCCTGCCTGCCTTCCTGACTGCCCCGAAATGCTTCTGCCTGCCAGCCCAATCACCCCCTAACCACTACCCTGACAGTCTGATTGATGCCTATCTGCTCCCCTGCAAGCCCAATGGTCCTTAACTACCCTCCCCTGCAGGTCTGGTTACCCCTAACTGCCCCCCGCCTGTCAGCCTGGTCATCCCCAACTGCCTTCCATTGCAGGCCTGGTCCCCCCAACTGCCCTTCCCTCCCAACCTGGTCCCC
>PVJN01017319.1:0-40788 GCA_004026805.1 Lasiurus borealis | reverse complement strand
TGTTTTGATAATAGCAACTGCCTTGACTAATAAAAAGCTTTAACGGGAACATGCTTAAATGCTTACATTCAGAAGCCAGGAATATAAGAAGTAGAGTTATTCTGAGAGATCATGCCACTCACAGGGAAATGAATAGGTAACTGTCATAGAAAGCTGACTCTGGGCTCAGTTACAGAGAGAAACAAAAATAACCCCTTGTAACACAAAATAAGCCGTTTTCTTTCTATGGATAAGTAGCACGTCAGGGAATTTTAATTAGCTGTTGTTCAAGATGGTTAAGAAGCTTTATAGAAAAATGAAATAATTGGGAACATGAAAAGCAAACATATTTAAATCCTATAAATTTCAATCCATGCTAATATTTCTGCATGTATTTTAGACACAATTTGTTGAAATGTACTCTTATTTTGACTTCTGCAAAGTATGGAATATTTATGTTTCCATGTACCAACAATTCTATAGAGCATTTCTTCTAAAACCTGTATGCAATTTCCCAGCTTTAATAATATCATAGCAATTACTAACCTGAGAAATGGTTTGTTTAAATACTATTTTGTTCCTTGCCTTTTAAATATGTACCGAAGGAAACATTCTTGATTGTTTTTATTTCACCCCCGGATCCAATGCTTAGAAGTTGGCCATATGCATCATTAGAGTTGTCAAATGTATAAACAAAATATTTGTTTAAAATTTGGTGTCTTCTCACACCAGTTCCTACAGCACTGTTGAAAATGGCAAAACATCATTTGGCTCTTCGCCATTTTTCTTGACAAAGAATTTTTCTGCACTTCCTAAAAGTGTAACTTTTCCTATTTTTACTTGACTAATAAACAGAATTTGGTCCTTTGATAATTGAAGTTGGTGTAGATCCTTTAGACCACTTTAGGATGCATAGTTTGAGCAGAGGGAGTAAGTCAAGGTCAAATGGGTCCATGTTCTATGTCCCAAACATTGGCCTAAGTGCCAGGAATGCCAGAGTGAACAGAAGTGGTGAATGTAGAGGAAGCACAAGTCAGGGACCAGGGCACTTTTCCTAAGAGAGGACAGGACAAAATAAAAAAGGGAAGATGAGGTAATAACAGACGGAAGTCTCAAAGACAGTGAGAGACACAGGGAACTTACACAGCAGGCCCAGATGAAGTAATTCTTGAGGGACTTGTACTATGGGGCAGTTTCTTTGAAAGTGCATGCAAAATCTTTTTTTTTTTTTTAATATATTTTATTGATTCTTTTTACAGAGAGGAAGGGAGAGAGATAGAAAGTCAGAAACATCGATGAGAGAGAGACATCGATCAGCCGCCTCCTGCACGCCCCACAGTGGAGATGTGCTCTCAAGCAAGGTACATGCCCCCAACCAGAATCGAACCTGGGACCTTTCAGTCTGCAGGCCGACGCTCTATCCACTGAGCCAAACCGATCTCGGCTCCATGCAAAATCTTGTTGCCACTCTCTCAGCATTTGAACTTAACACCTGAAATATTTCCGGAATTTCTCCCCTCAGTCTATTGCCAATGTGAGTCTGGTCTTCCATGGTTGGCAGACGCCAGGAAGTAGAGAGGAATTTATAGGTGGATCGTGTTTTCCCAGGCTTTCTCTTGAGAACCAGGCAATTGTCATACGTGCTGCAACCGGTCATGTTATGGCAAGACTCTCAGATTGAACAGATGACAGATTTGTGTTCTACGGTCACGTGAGATTCTGAGTGTGATGTGGTTAGGCTGAAAAGGACTAACACAGATAGGATATGGGTTCATTGTAGAGTGGGGAGGAATCTGAGATGGAATGCAGTTGGTGATCATTATGCAAATTTCTGGCAAGGGAGCCAGACTTAACCTTTCGTATTGGAGTGGTTGCTGGGAACTTGTCTTCGGGTGAAAATGTTTTTTATTCCAGTTTTACCTGTGTCATCCCGTGTCTCCCCATGATCCAGTGGCTGCAGAACCACATTAAAAGGAAACACAAATCTCACTCCAGAAATGTTAAAATATCATCTTTGCTTTTCATCTTTATCAACAAATCTAGCCATGTTACTCAGTCCATGACATACGAAGTTTGAGTTAGATGCTTTCTAGGTCTAATTTCCTTTGGACAATTACACATTCATGAAAGTCACACAGACACAAAACAAAAGAAAAACTTCCCTGTTCCTTCATGTCATCTGCTTCTCTGTCACTTGCTCCTACCTTCCTCTAACCCTCACTTACATCCTTATGCACCATATCTCCCTCTTCGCAAACTCTCTACTTTATCATACCACACCATCCCCTTGTCCTACAGTCTCACAGGCAGCCTGCTGTAAGGTCTTGGTCCTGCAGTGCTGAGGCTAATAGATGATCTTTTAAACAAGAATTTGGAAGTTCATGCTGAAACCAGTTTGGCTCAGTGGATAGAGCATCGGCCTGGGGACTGAAAGGTTCCAGGTTCGATTCCTGTTCAGAGCATGTATCCTGATTGTAGGCACATCCCCAGTAAGGGGCGTGCAGGAAGTGGCTTATTGATGTCTCTCTTTCATCAATGTTTCTGGCTCTCTATCCCTCTCCTTTCCTCTCTGCAAAAAAATCAATAAAATATATTAAAAAAAAAAGAATTTGGAAGTTCAGTGGGAGAGGCTGTAAATTCTGGTATATGAATATTTTTTATGCATTGCTATTGTGAGAATAACATTGCGAAGATATTGGGTATCAAGGATGAAGCAATAAGGAGGGAAATAGAGAGCTCTTGGTACATAGGAAAAATGTATGCTAGCATCAAATTTTGCAATAGGCAGTGGAATAGCTTCGCTGATTTGTTCATTGCTTATGGTGTGCCAGAAGTTTTACTTATTTATACACTTTTATTATATTGAATTTACTTGAAATGTTCGCTTTCATCTGACAAGGAGAAGTAAAGATGATGCATGAAGTTTAGTTTGCAAAAAATGACTAAAGGGAACATCCCAAAACTATAAGATAAACTGAGTTTCCTATTTTATGGTCAGAAGCCATAACAAGAAAGTAGTTCTGAAGGAATGGTATGAAGATTGTCTTCCAAAGAGTGTTTATATTCACAGAAGAAAGCATGGACCTGAGAGAGGGCTTAATCCAGCAGAATAAAGAGGACCAGAGACTGAAAGAGAGAGAGGTGCAGATGGAGTCAGAGACAGACAGACAGAAGAACTAAGCACCGGACAGGAATGGCTTCTAGAATCCTACAGCTGTCCTTGATAGTGGCACATGATGAGACCACGAAAAACAAACAAGCAAACACACACCAGGAAAAAAACTTAGAAAAGAAACTTGGGGAAATGGAATTTTATAGAACATTCCTGACAGCAACTTAGTTAAACCAAGCTGGTCAGCAGGTCATTTAGGCTGAAATGATGATGAGACTTAAATGAAAATTTCTACACACTGGTTTTTCTAGGATTAGTCATCTTTGGTGCATCGTGGGAACTTGGCAGATCCTCATCCATCATTGCATATTCTTCTCAATTTATGAACATTATTCTACTTCTTCCTTTTTAATATCTCACATCATTTCAGTCATGTTCTTTCATGTTTAATCAACCATTTCTCCTCTTGGTTTTAAATTTCTAATTCAAATTATTTCTGTACACTCTGTTTAAGGTGTTAGAGTAAAGTAAGTATCTAATACTTGGTACACTGCCTAAATAAATTATCAGAGGTTACAAAATAATGGTATGAACCCCTTTCTATTGACAAATAAGACAAATATTTATGTAACATATAATAAAAACATTATATTTTAAAAAACATAATGCACAGATAATACACAGATGATATCTATACAGATACTAAAAAGATTAATCAATCATTGGTTTGGATAGGTAAAATTCTAGTTATTTTTTGTGCTATGCTGTTTTTCTTATTTGTGTTATGCTATTTTTTAAAATCAAATATTCATTTCTTTTTCTAATATAGAAAACTGAAAAAATAAAATTATGAATTATTAATGACAAACAACTGAAATTTGGAAGATGGGATTTTTATACTTTAGAAATATCAACTTAAAGATAATTATGCTTATGTGTTTTCATTTTTGTATATGGAAAAAACTAAAACAGTTTTTTTTTAAACTAAGTTACTTTTGTTTGACATTGAACTTCTAACCTTCCTATATAAAAAAATAAAAGGGTGGGCATTCTTGCCTACAATATTTCTTAATTGTGTCACATATTAGGCAACATTAGACAACTAGAAATCATTGCTAATCTAGAGGAAGAATCTTGCAGAATCTGACAGAAATGACTGAATATGGAAAAAGAGAGAACTTGGGCATGAAAATTTAGTAGAGACACATATTGAGAAATACATACATGAATTTCAAGGAACGTATGCTATAGATTGAGGGAGGGTGTAAGCAATTTCTGAGGACATGAGTCACTGCTTCTGCTAGTGCAAGAATGTGTAAGTGGGGAGGTGTTGTAGGATTATTTTTCCTTTTGGGAAAATAGAATTTCTAAGTATCTTCTCTGATACTCGCTCATTCTTACACAAGGAGGTATGTGTAAAGATATTTACTCCAAGATGGTCTGAAGTATATACATAAGTAGATGTAAATATTACACATTTTCATCAATAAATGAATGTCCAGGTAATATTTCAAAACTACATGAAAACTACCCTGCGACAGTTGAATGGTAAAAATAAAAATATAAAAAATTGAAACATCTTTAAGACCTATTATTATGAGGAAATAACTTTGCAGAAATATTAATATGATTGCAATTATTTTGAGACAACAAAAACTATCTATTCTCTTATGTCCTAATTTTTTATCCATTGATGCATGTAAATGCATAGAAAAATGATTTAAATGATACAGAGCAGACTGCTTTCATTCCTTCTGGAGAGAGAAATGAGATTGGGTGGCAACATCAGATGATTTGCACATTACCAAATACACTTTGGCGTTGTTATATAAAATACGTATTTCTGTATTCCTAAACAGATGTAGCAAGTAGAGAAGACTTGAGTAACTCAAGTAAGGAACTAAATAGAATATCTAATATTCTTTTAAATACCTAGCATTCAACAGAGTCTTCAAACTGCTACTCCTATGAGAGCTATCATCCTTCCTCCTCCCTTCTCACACCCCGGGGGGGAGAAAAAAGAGGGAAAATGAGAAGATAACCATTATTGAAAATCTAAAACATGTTCAAGGGTTTCTTATGCCAATAATGACTTGCTTCTTATAAAAGATAGAGCCAGGAGTTATATAACTAAAACTATTTTGGTGTGGGTTGGCTGAATATTACTATAGTATTTCCATGTTACAGGTAGGAATTGAAACGTATTAGAATTTTCATTGAGTCAGAAAAATAATTCTCAAAAGTATTTCTTTTGTTTGACTTTTTGCTTAGAAAGTGTTGAGTGATGACCATAGCTAATGGATTAGGACATAATGGTTAGCTAGTTGGGGTTTTCTTTCAAAGATGAATACATTATATACTTCATGTTGATGAATTCTTATCTACATATGCAAGATGAATTGGGCAATTATTCAATAAATCACGGCGAAAACCTATTATAGAGCAAAGATAGGGGTGAGGGTTGCTCCTAAGATGGATGGCTTAAATTAGTTAAACTTACTATCTTCTTAATTTCCCTTGCACAGGGATGGCCAAACAAGTAATTTGTGTAATGGGTCAGTGTCTTGCATATATAAGGCCCTCAGTAAATAATGGTTGCAAAAAATTGAGTTTAGGGATGCTCTCAAAATATTTGTCTAAAACACTATCATTTTGTCTATCCTACAATGTTTGGTTAATGCTCTATTACATTTTATTTACTCTTTAAAAGGTAAAAATATGGTCTTAATAATAAACATTCATTTTAAACCGTAAGACAGCAGGGAGAAGCAAACCTATGGGAGAAGAAGCACTTGGATAGTTGCATTCAAACTTGAGCGATGAATGGACAACTTAAAAGAATGTCACCCAGACCTCTTCCATACAAGCACCTTCAGAAACATCCCGCTCTGAGTGCGCCTCCATTGCTTACCCATCGGTGTTATACAGATTTTTGGTGTGCATCTCAGATCTAAGGAGATGTGCCTGTCTCTCAGCCTTCTCCAGGGTACACTACTACACTGTCCTTAAAAGAGAAAACCCAAGTAATCCATCAACCATTGGGGTTAGTTAATAGGTGACTTACCGCAGTTGCTGGATAAAGACTTAAGGTACCAAAGCCCATTTTACTTTTATTTACTAGCAAATGATGCTTAGAAATTGTGAAATAAAGGGTGCTATATCCAATGGCAACAAAAGCATGGCATAGGAATAATCTTAAAGAAATGTACACGGCTCTTAGGAAGACTAGACCTTAGCAGAAAGATGTCATAGAAGGCCTCAATAAATGCAAAGTAGACCATGTACATTGACAGAGAGAAATCAGTATCATTTGTCAGTTTCCTCCAAAATTGATCCAGGACAGTGATTTTCAACCTCTTACATCTCATGGCACACATAAACTAATGACTAAAATTCGGTGGCACACCAAAAAAATATTAGTTGCCAATCTGACAAAAAGATAGACATACTTTTTATTGACTTAAAAAAATAATAATAGTCATTAATTAATTTTTTTGCTACAAAATGACTTTGTAAAAAAACAAGTGCCTATACATGATTTCTGGTACTAAGAATTAGCCAATCATATGCAACCCTTATTATGTGATGTGATCAATAAGATGCAATTCTTTTGTAAGACTTATATATTTATGATTCAAGACAGGGCATTCACACCAGATGGCTACTATTGTGTTGGATGTTATATTTTAAATTTGACAATCTGAGGGATAGTTAGGTATTTTGTGTTTTAAAAATTCTTTATGCACACAGGTTGAAACTCTCTGATCTAGAAATTCTTAGTGTTTTCCAATAAAATTTCCCAAATAGTTTTTCATGAAACTGGATAGGCAGATTGAAAAATATATATGAAGAGCAAAGGGCTAGCAGTGGCTAGTCACACCTGAAGAAGATTAGGTCAGGAAAACCTGCCCTGCCAAATGGAACTTTTATTAAAGAGGCAGCGTGGATATTGATGGAGAAAAAGCCAGGTATATGAATGCAATGAACAAAGAATCCAGAAATAGAGATGTAAAATTAAAGACTTCTGTTCTTCATAAAACAATAACAAGAAAATAAGCATACAAAGATGCCATCCACACTCAACAGTTATAACTAATAAAAGTTAGTGTCTGGAACATATACAATGGAATTTATAAAGAAATTAGCAAATAACTAAATAAAAAATGTGCAAAAAATGTGAGTAGGCAGTTCGCAGAAGAGGAGTCCTGAATGGCTACTACATGTATGAAACACACACACACACACACACACACACACACACACACACACACAATTAAACCTCAGCTAGAAATCTAAGAAATAAAGGTAAAATCACAAATAGTTGCTATGTGACACTCCATCTACTGGGAAAATTATTTAAATCTAAGACTGTAAGTGTTCAAAAATTGGGATTCTCATGAATCACTGGTTCTTTGGAAAGCCATTTGGCTTTACCTAGTCAAGGTAAGCATGCACATTACCTAAAAACTCAGCACCTCCACTTCTTTGTACTCTAATCTATATGCACCAGGAGACATGTACAATAATGTTTATGGCTGTGTTTACACAAAAGCAAAATCCTCTGAGTAATTCATTGTCTTCTGAGACCAGAATGAACAAATTAGATTCATATATTTAAACAAACATGATTCCCAAAAAGTTGATATTGAACAATAAAAGAAAATCACATGTAAATGAATGTACATATACATGTGAAATGATTCCATCATTGTAAAAGTAAAAGTGAGGCAAATCTAAATACCACGTTGCTTAAGAATATTAATAGTTTTGCATAACTATCAATCAATTCAACATAATGAATAGCAAAGGTATTAATAATGTACAACGGTGGCTGAATGGCTATTTGTCTTATCATTCTTTAAATATTATGTACATTTGGGGGCATGTACTTTTGAATGGTATAAAATAATGTGATGGGGGAAATCAATGAAGCAACAATACCACTTCCTTTTTTTTGGCAAGTTACAAAGAGAGGTGATGGTTTTTTCTTCTCTCTGTATCTAAAAGTACCCTCTCAGATATTAAATACAGACTCATACAGTTTTGGTTAAATCACTGAAACATTGTTTTCAACTACGTTTCATACTGACTACTTATTGTTAAAAAAAAAAAAAAAAACACCAAAAACAAACAACAAAAAAACACACACAAATTTCTATTTTTGTTATGTCATTTCAATGTCTATAATCCGGCTTATGTCCCCTAAAACAGCAAGCTCTTATAGGATTTATGCTTGGTTTCCCCTTTCTATAAATATTTTCTTACTGAAAAATACTGTGATGTTGCCGAAACCGGTTTGGCTCAGTGGATAGAGCATCCGTCTGCGGACTGAAAGGTCCCGGGTTTGATTCCGGTCAAGGGCATGTACCTTGGTTGCGGGCACATCCCAGTAGGGGGCATGCAGGAGGTGGCTGATCGATGTCTCTCTCATCGATATTTCTGACTCTCTATCCCTCTCCCTTCCTCTCTGTAAAAAATTGATAAAATATATTTTAAAAAAAAGAAAAAAGAAAAATACTGTGATGCAATATCAAGTCATGAGATGCAGGTGAGAAGTGGGTGGTGCCAGAACGGCCGGACCCGCCTGGTACGAGCAGCTCTAACCTATTCGAGCAGAGATGGTCCTTTATCAGGGATGTGTGTGATGCGCACTGCCTCCCGTTGCTCCTGGAAACCATGAGGAGGACCAGCTAAGGGAGGCCGGGGAGTGGGAGCATCATGGCCAGCAGACTGCCGGCCAGATGGACACTGCTGGGTATGAAGTGAACGTTGACTCAGGGCATGACTCTGCACAGGCGGTTTGACTGCTTGATGTCTCAATTAATCCGGGCAAGAAGGGCGGGGGGGGGGGTCACCATGAAACTGACCAACAGACACTGCATTTAAGTTGAGATCTGGGAGGGAGAACCCTTGTCAATGTTGAGATTTAACGGTTGGGAGAAACCTACACTCCAAAGCCTGGGTCATCAGCAGGTTTGTTTTTTGTCATTCTTTTTTTCACTGGGACACCTTGGGCCTGACACCATTGCCTTGGGACACTGGCAAGTCACACCATGAGCCACAAGTGAAATATACTATCCTAGCTCTATGGTTTCATAAAGCATTTCACTGCGGAAGACGCTGATTTGGAGACAGTGTGAGAGGAAAAACACGCATGCTGTGGCTTACTAATTTTGACAGCTCTCTTAAAAGCAGACAGAAGACATCACTGCTGAGATGGCTGCAAGGGGCCAGTTATCATTTAAAGAAAGCACGCAGTCATCCAAAAGCTAAAACTCGGAGAGCTGAGGAATTACACCACCAAGAAAGACAAGCAGGAAAAAAAAATCTCTCCTCTATTTCATTTGAGAAGCTCCGAATGAAATGCCGTCTCTCGGATAATGAAGAGAGCAGTCTGATGCAGACAGGAAATGCTACTAAGTGCTCATTACTTTTAACTGTGCAATTTAAATACTCCAGTGCGTCAATGGGAAGAAGATTAAATGGCAAGTTTCACTGCCATTTGCTCCTAAAAGAAAACGATCCCTGCAGATTACCACGTTTTGTTAAAGTCAACATGGGGGTGGGGAGAGCAAGCTTGCAGTTGGAGAAGGAGACGAGCAGGTGGGAAAGCTGAAATGTGAACAAGACAACCGTTAGGCCTTCTTCCACTGTTCACTGGTGTTTAGGGATTCTCCGCGGCTTTGTCGTTCATGGCTGCTCAATAAGTAACAATACAGTACATGGCCTACTTGCTTGGGGTGTGATCTACAGAATATTCTCTTCACCTAAGGCAATGGTCGGCAAACTGCAGCTCTCGAGCCACATGCGGCTCTTTGGCCCCTGGGGTGTGGCTCTTCCACAAAATACCACGGCCTGGGTGAGTCTATTTTGAAGAAGTGGCATTAGAAGAAGTTTAAGTTTAAAAAGTATGGCTCTCCAAAGAAATTTCCCAAGTTGTACTGGATATTTGGCTCTGTGGACCGATGAATTTGCCGACCACTGCTCTAAGGGACCTCTTCTGAGCATCTAAACCATATTGGCATTTCCCCAAAGGCCAGAGGCTGCCGCTGTTTTGCCAATCCCTGGCATAAACCAGCTTCAGTGAAGCAGCCATCTGTATTCTTTCGCATCGAGATTAATTTGTAGTCTGGAGAGCGCTCATCCTTGATGTCTCCTTCAGACTGACTGGTATTCTTTTCAAACCAGTGGGAGTCTGAAGACTGTTCATTCAGAAAGCACGTCCACCCTCATTTACTTTGCTGCCCACCACGCTGCCATCTCAGTATCGTCCCCTCAGCCCACCTACAGTTTGCAGTACAGTGGTACCTCCAGATAAGAGTTTAATTCGTTCCGTAACCTTGAGGCGTGGGAAACTATGAGATGCTCGAGTTAAAGTAAACTGGTGGGTCGTGTGCAGCCGGCTGATCCACGCGATGACTCCTATCTCAAATGTTGTTCATATTTCAAAGCAAAAATTGCTCGCTCGACAGCTCGTATCTCAAAAAAAACTCATATGTTAGAGCACTCGTATCTCGAGGTACCACTGTACTCACCTGCTGTTTGCTCCTGTGTAGCATTGAGCAAATGACTTCATTTCTCTGACTTAGCTCCTCACTGCTGAACATTTCTAAGGAGAATAACATCTATTCCTCAGGGCGCTGTGAGGAACAAATGAACTTGCATGTTGGCATGTAGGTATGTGATGTCTTAAGTCTAATGATCAGCATCGCGTCGTTCTTGTTACTCTAACCCACCCTCGATGGAATCAGTGTCCTCTGGCAGCCCTCACTCGCTCGGCTGGGGTAAGTGACAGCTGTCAGTGACACAGGGGACACCAGAGGTGGGAGCTGATGCACAGGGGAAGCTGCAAAATATGGAAACTCTTTAGACAGCGTTCATGTTAATGCAACCTTGGTAATGTCACTTGTGCGCCAGGAGATACCTCTCTGAGACTAGAGTGGGAGGAAAGCTTAGGGGAGCAATTAAAAAACAGATGATTCAAAAGTATGCATCACCCCAAAGGGCAGCTTCAGGTAGAAGGCCCGCTGATGTTTTAGAAACCAGAGGATGTGGGTACCAAGGGGTAGATGGCAGCATCTCACAGCTCATCACTTCTCACTTTGAGTATCGTCAGTGTTATATGAAAAAAGGCAGTTCAACCCATAGGTTATTTTAGACCACGAGGGGGAAAATCACTCCATTAAAATAGATATTGCAAATAAGTTTATAAAAATTCTAAGGGTGTCGGTTCATTTGCTGGCATGAGCTGATTAAATGGCTGCAGCAAGACAATGTTTTGTGTGTTTTTTCTTCATGCTGTTTTGAGGAAGATGGCTTATTTAATTGATGTCAATTAAATGTGTTGATGGCAGACATCGCCAGGCCGGAGACACACATGTGATGCACTATATAGTTTGTTGTTTTTTTTTAAAGAGTAGAGGTAGATCTTGCATCCTGACAGGAATTTTAAATTAAAAAAACAAACAAAACACAATCCATGTTCCACAATTGTTTAGGAAGAATTTTGATTCAATCTTGTGTTTTGTCATTATTGTCATCATCCTCCGGTGTGTGTGTGTGTGTGTGTGTTTATATATATATATATTTTTTTTTTATTGATTTTTCACAGAGAGGAAGGGAGAGAGATAGAAAGTCAGAAACATCGATGAGAGAGAGACATCGATCAGCCACGTCCTACATGCCCCACTATGGAGATGTGCCCGCAAGCAAGGTACATGTCCCCGACTGGAATCGAACCCGGGACCTTTCAGTCCGCAAGCCAACGCTCTATCCACTGAGCCAAACCGGTCTCGGCCGGGGTATATATTTTTGTATGAGTCATAGTCCCACAACAGGAAAGAAAAGAAACTGCAGGAGAGGCAGGCCTTCCCTTCTACTTTAGCAGAGTTAAAAATTATTCACATCATGAAACACGAAAACATCTAGTTCCCAGTATTTCACCTGCCCATTAGCCCTTTGCATCCGGATAGAAACATAGTTGAGAGAATTGGATCTGGACCTCCTAGATTGAAGCAGCTTCTATAAAAAGGCAGCTCACCAGGTAGATGATGGAAGTTGGGCAAATGATGCAGGAGCAAACACTGTAGTGAGTACAGTGGTACCTCGAGATACGAGTTTAATTCGTTCCATAACCTTGAGGCGTGGGAAACTAGGAGATGCTCGAGTCGCGGTAAACTGGTGGGTCGTGTGCAGCTGGCCGATCCTCGCGATGACTCCTATCTCAAATGTTGCTCGTATTTCAAAGCAAAAATTGCTCGCTCGATGGCTCACATCTCAAAAATCTCATATGTTAGGGCACTCGTATCTCGAGGTACCACTGTGTTGGTTTAAGAGAGCTCTTTGCCTCGACAGTCCGGGCTTGAGAAGCATTGACAACGAGCAGCCAGCCCCGAAGGGGTAAAGATAAAGAGCAATGGTGTTTGAGAAGGAGCCCTGACTTAAGTTAAGACGTCTCCCCAATGTCTGACTTCAGTGTTTCCCGGCTGTCTACATGGCTTTGGACAACTCAATCGACTCAGCTAAGACTCCAACTTCCACCTATGGAAAATGGGGACTTTAGTCTTTGTTGTAAGCATGATGAAATAAGTGATTGGCAATTATTATTAGATGATGAATTAACGAATCTGCTGACATGAATATAGAATGAGTGTAGACTTAGTAGCCTGACTGTCTGAAGAGCATGGATATAAATAAATTGGTCATGTGAAGACAGAGAAAAGGACATAGAAGTTCTAATATCACAGCCGTAGTAAAATGCTATCGAGCATCACAAGAAGTAGTAGTCCACATCCAGGCCGGAAGTTTCTAGACCTGCTTCCTGCTGCTTAATCGCCTTGATGGGGGACATCTTGGCGCTGGTGACCGTGCACTCAGCTGCCCTGGGCTTTGTTGCAGCTGCACAAGACGCAGAGACCATGCACGCTTCTCCTAGTGTCTGACCATATCTGTTTTTCTCCTACAGGTTAATCATTTGATGTTTGACAATTAAAAGTCAATTAGGTTTTTGTTTCTTTTTAATGCATGTGTTTCTCTAACGCCATTAAATAAGCAAATTTTCAGGCTATTCATCATATATAACAAAGCCAAGAGACAATTATAGAAAGAAAGTAAAAGTCTACTTTTGTTTTCTTCTAAAGTTCTCTTACCTTTCCCCAGTCTTCTTCCTCCTTTCTTTTCCTCCTCTTGATAGATAAATAATTTCTGATCAATTTCTTCTGAATATCTTGAACACTTTAAATGAAAAAAAAAATATTTTCTGAGTCACAATAACCAAATGTCTTTTTTAATATTTCACATTAACCAAAGCTTTGGATTAAATTATGCTGGAAAATTCTACCCCATTGAATTAAATATCACACTTCAATATCAGCCCCGCGCTGAAAGCTCCAAACTTGAATTGGTGTAATTTTAACCTTCTAAGAGAAGTGCTTGGTGTGGAGTTTCCGTCCAGCCAGTACATGCTTTGACTTTAAGAAACCCTCTTTGAAGCGTGTCTGATTACTGTCAGGGGTTAGGTCTGTCCCTTTGTCCTGACAAAGCTTACTTTTCCATTCCTGCTGCCAACATTTTTTGCCATTGTGGGATTTTCCAAACTATTGCTCGGAAGTCAAATGAAAGGTCTTGGGTAATTTCAGCTAAAAAAAAAAATGGCATGTAACAGAGAGAATGAGGTGAGGGTGAATTCTACCAGTGAGCAAGTTAGGCCGGGTCTACACAGCCACTGGAGCGTGATGATGAAGCCAAAATATTTGGGCTTTTTTACTTTGCTCTTCCTTTCTAAGACAGCCTTTCAAAAAATTAGAATACATCTTCCTATAGCCAGAGGAACATTTATTGTAGAATTTTATTTATTTACTTACTTTTTAAATATATTTTATTGATTTTTTTTTTTCAGAGAGGAAGGGAGAGAGATAGAGAATCAGAAACATCGATGAGAGAGAAACATTGATCAGCCGCCTCCTGCACAACCCTCAATGGGAATGTGCCCGCAACCAAGGTACATGCCCTTGACCGGAATAGAACCCGGGACCTTTCAGTCTGCAGGCCGATGCTCTATCCACTGAACTAAACCGGTTCCGGCTGTAGAGTTTATTTTAATAGACTCACAGACTCTCTGCATTTTTTTAGGGAAATCAGTGGATGTTTAGTTTGTGTATCTTAAACCATATTATTTTCCTTTTTATATGCTGAGTGGAAGTAACTCTTCAAGAGGGTCAGTCTAACCTTCCTTTCTACTTCTTGCTTCTTCGATGTCTCACCTCAGGATGGCTTTCTGCAGTCCATCTCTCCCTGCCCAATGGCTGAGGTGGCTGATAATTAGGACAAGGTGGGAAAGGCGGTTTGACTGTGGATGGTGTGATTCCTTCCCTCCCGCCCTGTTCCCTCCTCCCCGTGGCTCTTTGTAGCTCGTCACGAGGAGAATTGTGGAGCTGGGCCTCTGACTTCTGAAAAGCTGAACAGTGGGAGGAGGAGGCCAGAATAAAGAAGAACCACAAACTAGAGATCCCTGCTGATGGATGGAGCGAGGGATAGAAAAGGGGGAAGGAGACTCGGGGACACACGGTAAAATGCAAAGGGGAGATTGTTTTCTTGCAACAATGTCCAGCCTCATAGAATAAAAACTGCTCACCCCTGGACCAGTTCAATCAGGAATTTCTTTCTTTCTTTCTTTTTTTAAAATATATTTTATTGATTTTTTTACAGAGAGGAAGAGAGAGGGATAGAGAGCCAGAAACATCAATGAGAGAGAAACATCATTCAGTTGCCTCCTGCACCCCCCTCCTGGGGATGTGCTCGCAACCAATGCACATGCCCTTGACCAGAAACGAACCTGGGACCCTTCAGTCCCCAGGCCGACGCTCCATCCACTGAGCCAAACCAGTCTTGGCAGGAATTTCTTGATCTTTTTTTCTGTTTGCCCTTGATCCCTCCTGCCCAATAACCTGGGAGGGTCAAAGTAGTAGCTATGGAGAAAGGAAGAGAAAAAGGGAGAAAATGACCTTCACTGTCTTCTTAGCTGTATGACAGAGAAGAAATACCTTTGAGTGAAAATCAAAGTGTTCAAAAAATGAAAAAAAATATCAAAGTGTTTATTATTTCATGGAATTAAATATTAAAAAATAGGTGTGTATTTTGTGTCTTAAAAGTCACCATTGGACTCTGTATTACATAAGAATGTTCAGCCGAGACCGGTTTGGCTCAGTGGATGGAGCATCGGCCCGTGGACTGAAAAGTCCTGGGTTCAATTCTGGTCGGGGGCATGTACCTTGGTTACGGGCGCATTTCCAGTGTGGGGCGTGCAGGAGGCGACTGATCGATGTCTCTCTCTCATCGATGTTTCTGACTTTCTGTCCCTCTCCCTTCCTCTCTGTAAAAAATCAATAAAATATATTTTAAAAAAATGTTCAGAAAATAGAGGGACTGTCTTCTTTTTTTATTTATTTTTTCTTACTCCAGGAGTAGAATAAAATAGACTTCTCTAAAACTTAAAAAAAAAAAAAGCAAATTTCAGATAAATTTGCTTTGTGATGAGTACTCCATATACCAGATGTATCCTCTGTACTAGTTACTGGGGACACCATGAAATGTGGCACACCCAGAATCCTAGAAATCTAGGCCCTCCATGAAATACTACATAAGCGTAGAGATTCCAAACTAATTTTTTTTCTCTCTCTAAGCTGTCAACCCAACTGGAACTGATGATGCTAGGAGGGAGAATCCAAACTATTTAGAATAGTTCATATTAAGGTATAATTTTTCTGATTATCTGCAATAGATTGATCAACAATCAACAGCTGTTGAGCAAGATTTGAAAGAGAGCTTTAAAAAGGTGTAGCATTGAGGCTGATATCACCAATATCTGATGTCCCTCAAGTCCGGAACACTTGCAAATCTAGGTGGAGATGCAAAAGGACTTTGTGGCACCTTGTTCCTGACTCTTGAATGTGATACAACCTCTCACCATTGTATTTACCGGAACAATCAAGATCACTTGATCCATAAGATCATAGGGCATCTTACAATTCTTGAGCTTTGTTTTTAAATAGTCTATTTCTTCTTGCTGAGTTTGCATCTAATATCCTTAAAACAGGAAGCAATGTGTGGGTGAGTATTTTCATACCTCAAAGCATCACAAGTCTTTCGGTGTGTGATACCAACTCTTTTTCCAGAAAGTTCTAATGCTAGAAGAATGTAGAGAAGAAAGTGGTTGTCACCACACAGAGGGGCTGAGGAAGGTCAAGAATTATTTCAAGCATGTGTTGGCAGGGGTATAGGTGCCACTTATCCAAATGGGAAGATGAGAGAGATAAAAGTAGAATGGAGTTTGGGTTCAATTTTAGGTGGAAATGACACTGTTTTTAAATTGTAATGTTGATTGGGAAGTTGGAGATGTTTTGAGCTTGGAGGAGACACTGCTGTTAGAAATTAAGATTCAGACATGGTCAGCATAAGGGAAACTCGAGTTGAAGCTATCAGAAAGACACTCGCTTTGAGGTTGACCACAAGAAGCCATTCCCAAAGCCAGAGCTAAGAGTATAATCAGAAGATAGAGAACCTCAAAGTTAAGAAAACAAATAAATGTTCCTTCATTTGAGCACATGAAATCTTAGGAGTCAAAAGCAAAAGTATCTTCTCGTGAAAATTAATAAATATTAAAAGAACTTAATCATCATTAGTAAATGTTTTGGTCTTTATATTGTTTCCTTTAAAGCAAAACTGAACAAAGTGTTTGAAAATAATGATGGGAGGCTTTCATATTTGGAGAAAACATGGTCTAGTTATTTTGTTTATAAAATATAAATGTAATTAATTTAGAAAACATCAAATACCTTTGCAAAGTATTAGAAAGTTAAAACCAGAGAATATTTTTATTAACTTATTTTAAAGTATTTACCTTAATACTCTCAACTTCTAAAAATACATTTCATCAGTAAGGCTTGAAATAATTTGACTATTTTCTCTGCAAAAATCAAAAGTGTGATGTACATTGAAACCTTTTTGTGATAGCCTGGCCTAGTTACAATTAAGTTTATTTTTAACTTTTGAAAAAGTGTAAAGTAATTAATAAAAAGTCCAAAAGCCTCTCTTCCCTCCCTCCATCTTCCTTCCTCACTTCCTTCCTTTCTTCCACTTTCCCTCCACCCCTTCCTTCAGTGAATATGTAGATACTCATTTCAAAATTCTGCATTGAGTGCTTTGACGGATGACAACAATAGAGAGTCCAGAGGTGATATAAAACATGTACAAAAATAATTAGAACACAAGTTAGAATATTTTCTGGGTCATTAGATATGAATTATTGAGTAGTGGTTATAAATGTTGAATGAACAAATTCTCTATTCACTTCTGATTGATTATTTTTACATAGTAGAGTAAGATGAATTAGGATAGACCCGTGGTTGGCAAAATGCAGCTTGCTAGCCACATGCGGCTCTTTGGCCCTTGAGTGTGGCTCTTCCACAAAATACCACGGTCTGGGTGAGTCTATTTTGAAGAAGTGGCATTAGAAGAAGTCTAAGTTTAAAAAATTTGGCTCTCCAAAGAAATTTCAATCGTTGTACTATTGATATTTGGCTCTGTTGACTAATGAGTTTGCCAACCACTGGGATAAACTGATAGCTAATTTCAAAAATCACAATGCTGTAGTTTGAATGCAGTAAACAGGTGTATTATGAAGCAAGTAAGTGCGTTGTGCATTTTTGCACTTCATATTGATTTGGCTTTCTGCACAACAGTCCGAGCAATGCAATTCATCTTTAATGTTCAGATAATGTTATTGTCAGGCCATACAGATTTAATTCATAGCAAGCTCCTAGAAGCGAGAAGTACATAAAACCCAAGCTGTTGACTATTAGTTTCACTAAGTGCAATGAGGCAATTTTTAACAAGTGCTTTTTAGTTAATTCGGATTTGCAGACTTGATCATAAACCTTCCTGGAGCATTTCTACGCCAATGAAATTTTAAATATAAGCAGGAAAAACTGTAGGCCAATATGTCAATACAGTCTAAACTGGCAAGTCGAGGGGAAAAATAAACATTCGTGAGATTTTAAAAGTTGAAACATTGCTTACTATGCACTCGTCCTAGTTGAAAAGAATTTCCTGAAGATTATGAACGCACTTAGCCGTGCACACACATCTTAATTACATAATTACTTGAAGCAACTACTCTAATTCATCTTGTTCATTTTACACTGTATAAGGAAACAAACTAATTATGGCTTTGCACCGAAGAAAAACACAAACCGGTACCCTATTTACTGGGTTCGTTCTACTGCTCAGATCCGCAGGAAGTGGGGGGGAAAAAGTGGTAATTATAGTGCATGTTGTAATACTGCTTTAAAAATGTGAACGGTGTTATTGAACTCACTCTCCCTCGAGCTGGAAGGCAGGCTGGTTTTCTTCTGGGTTGGAAACTGACAGCAACATGCTTATCGGGAAGAATAACTTGGAATGGGCAGATGTGGATCGGGTAAGGATTTACGCGCAGTGAGGGAAGAATGAAGAAATTGTTAGGATAAGGCACAGGCCGGACTGATGACCAGTAAGACGTTAGTTTGGGAGAAAGGTCATACAACATACAAATGACGAGCAGGAGAGAAGAAACAGTTGAACATCTACTTGTAAAACCATCCACTAAAGGAGCCCGAGTTGACCTCTACAAAGGCGTTCAGTTGAACTATAACAACATGGTATACGATCCCTTATGTTTATTTTTAGAAAGAAAAGATGAATATGGAGCACAAGGACCAAAAGAAACCGCTAGCGTGTGGCGTATTGAGAACATGGAAATCACAGATGCTGTTGTAGACAATAGCATGAAGCTAAGGAGACCCAAGTAGGTCCAATCTAGTCTGAAGACCACCAAGTTTTGATTTAGTGATTGATATGATTAATGCAAATGATTTATATCAACTCTGTGGTGGCTCCTAAAAACCCCTCTCTTGTTTGGCTTCCTAGCAAAAGGCACTAACCTAGGAAAGATAAACCTTGTAGCTGTCAGAGCACGCCCAAAGTGAGATGTGGTTAGGGGCGATCAGGCAGGCAGGCGGTTGAGCAGTTAGGAGCCAGCAGTCTTGGATTCCTCAGTAGAAAGAAGCTGGAGCCAGAACAGTGAGAAAAGCTTCTGTGTGAGCCATGTGTACGGGGAATGGCATTTACAACCCTGACAAGTTTACAGTCAAAATATTGGAGTCACGTGGTTAAATATACTTCAGGGCAGTGTCCGTAAAATTTTATTTCTGTTTAGCAATATCGGTACTTTTAAACTACTACTTGGTTATAGATTTGGATGATAAAATCTGAAGTGAGTTGTCATTTGGGGGCACAAATGTATAATGTTTATTTTAGCCAGTTGCATATCTTAGCTAAAATGAAGCTGGTTGTCTGGGTCACACATAATTAATTTTCATATTTTTATACGCTTGTACAAAGGCAAACAAAAGTCCAATATGGGGCTAGCCACTGTCAGAAGCTGTCTACTTTTAGCTCTTAGCAACCTATTCGAAGCTTCAAACAAGGCACAGTTTGTGACTGGGTCAACCCCTCCTGCAACCTCACCCTTCCAACCAGTCTCAAGATGCCCTTCCTTTAAAAAGGCCCCTCCTCCTCTAGTCATCCATTGGACTCCAGGGTCAGTGTTCACCAGTTTAGTTTTATTTCCAGTTTGGTTTGGGGAGGAGGTGTGGGAAAGATCCGCCTATTCCACTGCCATCTTGAAATCCTCCAGATGATTCATTTAGAATAGATGAACATTTTCAATGTTTATACCACTTTTGGAATAAGATAGAGAGAAAATGGCAACTATTTCCTTTTTGAAATTTTATGTTTTCTGAATTTCTATATTGGCAATATTTCTCCCCCATTTAAATATCACAATCAATGAATATTACATTCAACAAATTCTCAGTGAGAACATCGATCATGAAATCTATCAGTCACTATTAATAAAATTGACTTTATATTGTTTTTACTAGAAAAAAAACATATTGACTAAAAAAATAAGAATTTGTTGTACTCCTCTGTTAGATATTTCTCCATGAGTCTCTTTTGTTCTTATGAGCAGTGGCTCTGACTTATATTGTTCTGTGGTATATCCTATCTAGTAAAAGGGTAATATGCAAATCCACAGTACCTCCACTATACTCACATGCCACGCCCACCAGCCAATCAGAGCGAGTATGCAAATTAACCCAACCAAGATGGTGGTTAATTTGCATGTCCTGCAATGGGCCTCTAGTTTTCAATAATTTTTATAGCAAACAGCCTTGAAAGATACAGTGTCTCTCTGTACAGCACAAGGTAGTTTTGCTAGATATTATAAGAATAACCAGAAAAACAATAGAAAATAGGTAATATAAATTCCTTTAGATAGAACAAATGGGTAGGCAGAATTACTGCCCAGTATAAAATACCTCTCCTCTAATACAATGGGTTAGAGGAGATGCAATGAATTCTACACTCGTTGAGCCGCCCTTTGAGAAATAGGCTTATGGAAGGGAAGCAAGGAAGTGCTAATATTCTGGCTACTAATTAATAGAGTCCTTTGTCTCTTACCTACGAGTCTCAGGACTTTTGACAGAATGTATGAACGTGAAGCAGGCTAACTTATTAGCTTCCAATTAGGATAAAGTCTTAGATCCTTCATTATTTTTGACAACATCAGGAAAAAAGACCATGGACTATGGGAATACTTAAAGAAGAGAAAGAGAATATAAAGGTTTCCCTCCATGCACATTTTCTGATTTACTGCCCTTGGTATAAACGTGTGTTGTGTGCTCAATTAAGTTAATATGTTTCCTTGGTTTGTTATGATCTCCTTAATTTATGTTCATGTGCACGTGTGTGTTGGTACATTTGCTTGTGCGTGCGTGCATGTGTGTGTTTCTAAGAGACTAGGCTCCTGACAGTTGTTGCAAGGATTCAGGGGCTCAGATTTTAGAAACAGCTGGCTGATTCGCCCCCACCCCTACCTCAGCTAAGAGAAATCGGAGAATCTACGAGGAGGAAAATATTCCTATTAATTTTTAACTCTAGGCCCATAAAATATTGAAGGGTATTGAAATAATATTTGATAGACTTCTGAACGGATCTATAAAACGAACAGTGGGCAGTCTTGGCCTGGATGTATTACAATTGAATAAATTGGGTCAGGCTTTCTCTCTGATTCTCTTTGTCTGGAGTGGGCCCGGTGCGTGGAATACGGGTGGTGTGTCTCCTGAGAAAGCTGGATCAGTTCCAAACACGTGTGGGCTTTGGGGGACGATGGGAAAAGTCTTCCTGAAATAACCTTTGCATTTGCTCTCAGATGCCTGGAATTCCTTGTCACCAGAAGGAAGGCTTTCCATGCAATGTTTTCAGGAAAGGAATCAAATGCACACGCACGGGGAAAGGTGACTCCTTGCTGACACTGACACTGTGGCACACGCGAGCAATGGATTTCCTGAAAGCAGGCCTCTGGTCTTAAACTGGCAGTTGAGTCTAACTTCATTGGAAAGAGAGGTCAGGGGTCATGCTGATTTTGTTAGTGAAGATCATTATCACTGACCGAATCCAGGGCTGGCCAGTAGATTTTATTTTGCATGCGAACTCTACTGAGCGGTCAGCAGCTTCTAGAGGGCCCTTCATGAAGAATTCTGGGGCGGAGCCAGGGTTAGTGAAGTAGTTCTGTCCTCGGTTAGCTGTGGCTACCGGAAGTACCCAGGGAGATGGTACACACAGGCTAGATACGTGATATCTCTGACCTATTGAATAGTTGCACATAGCTTTCTAAAAGTACAGGTATCCATTTAGGGCAGTGGTTCTCAACCTTTCTAATGCTGCGACCCTCTAATACAGCTCCTCATGTGGTGGTGACCCCCAACCATAACATTATTTCCGTTGCTACTTCATAGCTGTAATTTTGCAACTGTTATGAATCGTATCTGTGTTTTTCAATGGTCTTAGGTGACCCCTGTGAAAGTGTTGTTCGACCCCCAAAGAGGTCACAACCCACAGGTTGAAAACCGCTGATTTAGGGCATAACCACACCTCGTGGCCAGCAACTTATGTCTTCCTATTCAAGTGTCCCTTCCACAGCCCATGCACATGGCCGTTGGTTCTGAACTGGGAATCCAGGTTTCAGGTAAACCAGAAAGTCATGGGTGTCAGATGACTGACAAAGTCTAGTGACTCAAAGGAGCCAGCGAGAATCTACCACTGTCTGATTAAACCAGCTAACCCTGGGACTGTTAGAAGTATTTTGCTGAACATGGCAGAGACTCCCCTTTAACTTAAGGCCAAAGAGGAAATTAATGGCTCATGTGACCCAGTTACAAAAAGGCTCAGAGTGTGGCCTTGGAGATTGTTAGGACAATTTGGTTCTTACTGCTGCCAGTGTTTAGTTCTGTGCTTAATTTTTTCTAAATATATTTTATTGATTTTTCAGAGAGGAAGGGAGCGGGATAGAAAGTCAGAAACATCGATGAGAGAGATACATTGATCAGTCGCCTCCTGCACACCCCCTACTGGGGATGTGCCCGCAAGCAAGGTACATGCCCCCGACCAGAATCGAACCTGGGACCTTTCAGTCCGCAGGCCAATGCTCTATCTACTGAGCCAATCCGGTCTCGGCATGTGCTTAATTTTTATAGACACACATTCTCTGTGACACTGGCACCAAAACAAGAGAAGCTTCTGGGTTAACTTATCACTTTGGTTTTGCCAGCAAATAGAAATGGGCTCTCATTTGTTATCCACATTAGAAAAAAAATCAATGAGGACACAGAACCAAAGATTTGGACAGTATCCTGGCAATGGATGGACTTTTCTTCATTCAAGAAATTCCCAGGTGATACCTACAGCCCGGGAGGTGTGCCTGAAAGACTACGTCAGTTCCCTCTTCCACAAAGTTCAAAGTAACCTTTCTCAGAAAGGGAAAGAATCCCCACTGACTTGACTGCTGGGTGGTCAGAATAGGTAACCATCCCATTAATTCTCAGATTCCATCCACAATTTTGATTAGATGGAAATCTTATCAAACGGAGTTGTATTTTATTTATGTAAAACAAAAAATATTTATGCCAGTTTGTTTTATTAATAAACTTTAATAATTGTCTATCATCTGCAAGGAAGTACAGTGGTACCTCGAGATACGAGTGCCCTAACATACAAGATTTTGAGATACGAGCCATCGAGCGAGCGATTTTTGCTTTGAAATACGAGCAACATTTGAGATAGGAGTCATCGCGCGGATCGGCCGGCTGCACACGACCCACCAGTTTACCGCGACTAAAGCGTCTCATAGTTTCCCACGCCTCAAGGTTACGGAACGAATTAAACTCGTATCTCGAGGTACCACTGTATTCTCATTCCTTAGCGTGGCCCTTAGGGTTCTTACCCAGTCTTGCTTCCTATCTGCCCTTTTTTTTTTTGTCTTATTTTCTATTCCTAGCATTCTTTATTATATTCCACTGATCTGCTTTTTTATGTGTAGTTTTGCTTATTCTGGACATTTTATAAAAGGAGATAAATATATGTGACTTTTTTGTGAATGGCCTCTTTCATGTAGAATATTATTTGGGGTTTATCCATGTTCTAGTGTATATCAATGCTTCACTCCTTTTTTTCTGGCTCAATAAAATTCCATTGTATGGATATAACACATTTTATTTATCCACTTGTCAGTGGATGAACATTTGGGTTGTTTTCACTTTTTGACTATCATGAATAAAGCTGCTGTGAATATTCATGTAGAGGGTTTTGTGTGTGTTTGTGTGTGTGTGTGTGTGTGTTTATTTCTCTTGGTTAAATAGGATTGGAATTGCTGGATAGTGTTAATGCTGTGTTTAACTTTATAAGGAACTGCCAAATGTTTTTCAATCTGGCTGCACCATTTTATATTCCCACCAGCAATGTATGAGGATTACAATTTCTATACATTTTAGTTTATCTCTTTATTATTTACTTACCTCTCTCCCAATAGACTGAAGATTGAGCTCTAGTATGAGCTGGTTTTTACTCATCTTTATATCATCAGGATTCCCTAAAAATATAACAAATAAAGAGGAGAACTGAGCTTGGATATAATTTGATGAATAATCTAATACAAGATTTTTTGTTTTCTTTTAAGCAATTTTTTTCTGATATTTTTGATGGTGTGGATTTTAATGTACTCTTTAGCCTGATTTCCACACATTTTATTACAAGTATTTAATATCTAAAATTAATACCTTTTGAAATGTTTTCTCAGGAATATGACCAAGGTGCCATGAGAATGTGATATTATAATATTATTCCAATGTGATATTATAATATTATTCCAATGACTATATCCTTAGCAATGATTCCATTAAAAGAATGGCAAATGTATGTTCCTCAAAGATTGTGAGAAAGTGAAACAAGGAAACTTAGAAAATATAAATAGTTTAAGCTCAAAATCATTTAAAAATAAAGCTATAAAATTAATGAGATTTTTTCCTAATTAAAAACTATTGAAAGACATTTTCTTTCTCAATATACATTAAACTGCTCTTGTTTGTTTTATATAAAATTTTCGGAATTTACATCTATGTTATGCATTGCGCACAAGTACAGAGGAGTGACTTTAGAAGATGCACAATTTCACACTCCATCTTCCTCATGCAAGAGGCACATGTAACTCAAAACTCTTCTGTTCAGGAACCAGACTTCAGTCAATCCATCACCATTTGTTGAACACCTCCCAGGTGTTAGTGCTTCCTTGATGAAATGAAAAGAAGGTTCCAGAATTGTTTTGACTGACAACTTTGGATTTTAAAAATATTTCAAAATGCTTTTACACTGTGATTACTGAAAAGTCATCAAAAAGCTCCAGTTGGCTTATACTGGATATACACCAAGAAGTCTCCTCGTCGTTTCACGATGACTTCTTCTAATGTGTTATTGATTGTAACAAAGAGACACTTAATTTTACAGGTTTTCTATCCCCCTAAACCATCAGCTACATAAAGATTTGCTCTTGAAAGGAAATGGTAAGTGTGATCATATGGAATTCCAGCACGGGTATGTCAAATTTTCATAATCAAATTTTTTGGAGGTCTGAATGGGAAAGACCTTGAAGGTGTACTAGTTAAAAAATATAATTTTTACATGCTATGTTTTCTATGAATACAATAGAGAATAAATTCATATGGCTTTGTTCTATCGTAAATATAGTGAGAACACCTACTGTGAGCTGGCAACTGAAATTTTCTACTTTGTAGCTACTAAAAATCTGTCTTTTAGCAGATTTGATACTTGGAAAAAGAGAAAAAGTGTTTTAGACAAGTATTTTTGAAACATGAGTTGATCAAAATCGCTTCAAACAGTCATTACTGTTAATTATATTATGTTTGTGAATCATATAAGAATTTATCACATTTTGTAGAGCAAAAAGAAGATTAACAAAGTACTGCAACAGTCATACCATTCACAATTTACTGGCTAAGAAAATACCACTTATCTTTTAACATTTTCCTTTTCATGAGAATTCAAAAATCAAATTGCAAAACAGCACTTAACACAATTAAAATATTTATGAAAATAATCAATTTATAGATATGTATTTTACTGCTTAATTGGTTGTTTATAGGTGACCTCTGAAGAACTGGATTATGAATTTTTATTCCTACAATCTACTTTGATTAGTTTATAGTGGTTATGTTTCAGAGTTTATTATGTAGACAGAGTTAGTGGGTCTCCATTTGCAACTTCTCAAAAAGGGAACTTGATGCTAATTCGATTACTTGGGAACTCAGTTTTGAGCCACTTGTCACACAAAGCAGCCTGGATTTGGTGATGTTACTTCACTAGGATACTTCCCATCAGCCACTGTTATTTCTGCATCCATTTTTGCATCTTCTCCACTCTTGTATAAAATGGCTGTTATACCTAAAATTTCAGGAAGACTAATATACCAAGCTCTGAAAATTCAAGTATAGAATAAGTATTATCTGGCAAGCACTGAATACTTTCATGTAAAATTAGTTTTGAGCTTCGTTTGCAATTGGTCACCCTTTTACATCTATGCAATCCTTTTTTATACAATGGAAAAAAAATAAGCACTTCATTCATTCATCCATTCACTGATCAGATATGCACAGAGCCTAGTGGATGGCAAGCGTTAATGTAGGCACTGGAAATATTGAGGGAAATCAAGGAGGCACACTCACACCTCTCTTAGAGTTTACAGATGAATGGAAAAGCCAGTTAACCAATTAGGCAACTACAGTGGTACCTCGAGATACGAGTTTAATTCGTTCCGTAACCTTGAGGCGTGGGAAACTGGTGGGTCGTGTGCAGCCGGCCGATCCGCGCGATGACTCCTATCTCAAATGTTGCTTGTATTTCAAAGCAAAAATTGCTCGTATCTCAAAAATCTCATATGTTAGGGCACTCGTATCTCGAGGTACCACTGTAGTGATAAATAAATATCCAAGTGCCATAAATACAGAACAAGGTAACATGGAAAAGAAGATGGAAGAATGCTTCATGAGATGGGGAAGTTAAGAATGGCCAGTTGATGACATCTGAGCCCTCAATAATGAGAAGCGAGAAACCATGCCAAGATCGTAACAACTCCCTTCCCCACAGAGGAAACAGCAAGGCAAAAATGCTATGCCCGTGAGGGTTCTCGACATAAGCATTTTAGCTCTGCTAACAGGGTATAATAGCATCTGTTCTTCCTAATTTTACTCCGAGGATTGGGAAGCTGGAGGAAGAATTGATAGAGGAGTCTTCTCTGCATTTTATTTGCCAGGACAGCACGCTGTGCTTTACAGGTACAATTAGCAGCGAGGCTTGAATTTTCTTCTGTATTTTCAAAACAGATCCCCGCTTGGGATTAGTGGTGCTGAGCATCTCATACAGAGAGCCGTGGAGTGGCAGGGGCGAGGGTGGAGGTGGGAGGGGGTGGGGGAAGGGGCCTTTGGGAATGAGAAGAGAAAGCAGAAGTTTCGGCCTCTGGTCTAAAACTATAACCACAGTCATGTTTCAGTTTTTGTTTTATAAGGAAAAGCAACGAGTCTCTTTTATTTTCTGACATGTCAGTGTTAGCATGCTGAATGGTCATTTCATTTCTGCCATTAGGGGCCACAGATCCATGACTATTTTAAAATCAGAGATTTCTGACTATGGCTCCATGGGTTCTCAAATTGTCCTTTGAACTCAGTAAAAGTACAAAAAACAACATGCTTATTATAAGGCTACCTAATTACACACACACACACACACACACACACACACACACACAGACACACAGTGGCCAGATTATATGACCACCAGGCGTTTGTAGGCAAATTATCTATAATTTCGCAGGTGATCAGGCCAGCAGTTGCTAGAGGACCAGACCATTATAAATAGGGAAGCAGGTTGTTTACCACGACAGTAGAAGTGATTTTTTTTCCTGAAGACATGGGCAAACAATGCAATTGAACAGCCTTGGAAGGTGGGATGATGGTTGGTGCTCAGCGCCATGCACCAAGTATCAGCAAAACAGCTGAATTCGTGAAATGTTCAGGAGCAGCTGTTGTTAAAGTGTTTAAAGACTGGACTGTCAGCCGAAAATCTGGGTTTGAATTTGCGAATCGTGGCCATCAGTGACTGGTCCATGTCAGGGCAGCATGGAGAGTGGCAAGACTGGTACAAGACAACAGAAGGGCAACAGTGCAGATCTGAATCAGGGATCCTCTTCAATGATCTCTAAATTCACTGGTCACCGTATGTTGCATCGTATGGGATATGGAAGCCAAAGGCCTGTTCAAACACCTCTGCTGTCTGCAGTGACCAAGATAAAACGTCTCCAATTCGCACAGGAACATTGGGATTGGATAGTTGAGCATTGGAAAAAAGTCACGTGGTCCGATGAATCACATTTCCAGTGGCATCATGCAGATGGCAGCGTGAGAATTTCATGGGAACAGCATGAAAGCATGTACCCCACATGCATGAGTACAACCCTTCAAGCTGGTGGGGCAGTGTTATAGTTTGGGACATGTTTTCCTGGCATGATTTGGGCCCTTTAATTCATGTGGAACAACATGTAAATAGCACAACATACTTAAGTATCATTGCTGATCAAGCTCATCCTCTCATGTTTATGGCATATCCCAATGGAGATGGCTTCTTCCAACAAGACAATGCGCCATGCCACGGTGCTCGTGTTGTGCAGGAGTGGTTTCCAGAACATGGGGGAGACTTTCCCTGGCTTAGGTGGCCCCCACAATGACCAGATCTCAATCCAATTGAGCATTTGTGGGACGAAGTTAAAAGAGCCATCAGGCAGCTGGTTCCACAACCATCAAATCTCACAGAACTGGACAGTGCTCTCCATCAGGCATGGCGTCAGGGTCCTCGCATCACCTTTCAACATCTCGTGGAGTCAATGCCAAGAATCGCCGCAGTATTGAAGGCAAAAGGTGGCCCAACAAAGTACTGACGGGGTGGTCATAATAATCTGGCCACTCAGTGTCTATCCTATGTAATAAAGAGGTAATATGCAAATTCATCCTCATGATGTCACACAAGATGGCCACCCCCATGTGGTCAAAGGTGGCTACCACAAGATGGCCAGCAGGGGAGGGCAGTTGGGGGCAACCAGGCCTGCAGGGGAGGGCAGTTGGGGGCTACCAGGCTGGCAGGGAAGGGGAGTTGGGGGTGATCAGGCCAGCAGGGGAGCAGTTAGGCATCTATCAGGCCAGCAGGGGAGTGGTTAGGGCGTGATCAGGCTGGCAGGCACGTGAGCAATTGGGAGCCAGCAGTCCTGGATTGTGAGAGGGATGTCCCAGATTGGAGAGGGTGCAGGCTGGGCTAAGGGACAACCTCCAGTGCATAAATTTCATGCTCTGGGCCTCTAATACACACACACACACACACACACACACACACACACACACATACACACACATATATATAAATATATATACAGTATATTATATGTGGACACACACATATACATACATTGATATATGTAAATATATCCACATTTCCACCAAAATTACTGAAATCAACTGGTACCACCAAATGAAACAAACAAAATGAAAGTGATACTCCCCCAAAAGGTTAAGGCCAGGTTATCAGGTGTCTGATTAGCACACCCCAAGGCTTGCACCTATACACTCAAGTTCAAGCACTCTGAAGAGTTCAGACTGGTGAGACCTCCGTACTCGGCTGGGGTCGCACTGAATCACAGAGGTTGTCTGAGAACAGAAGCTGAGACTTCGGGCTGCCAGTTCGGCTGAGAGCTCCCTTCGAGGGACAATGACAAGCCAGTTTAGAAGGACCTGCGCGGACAATGGCCTTATTCTCCTGTTAGTCTCCTGATTTGATGATTTTACCTGCCATCGCAGATAAGTAGGATGTTGGGCAGGCAGCTGAAAATGGAAGGGCCGGTGGGTGGGTCTGCAGCTGAACGGAGGAGAAATTAGGGATTGACAATGTTTAAATGCCTTGGCTTAATGAGTTCCCCGGGTTGCTGATAACTCCGGCCTGCTTGCTTCTCGGTTGGAAAAAAATTACAGGTCTGAATTGCTCTGGAACCATTTCCAAAGGGGACAAAAAGGACAGTGTTTGAAACACTGAACTCTTTATTTTATTTTTAAATTCCCCTGATGGTTACAGCTTGTTACATCATGGTTGTGAAAACTGTCCCAAAATGTCAGGACTTTCTCTGTGTTTTCTTACCTTGAAGACTAGTAATTAATCATGACAATTTCCCCCAGTTGCTTATCACTCTACTACAATCAATTTTGTCTCATCACAGGCCACCTTTTTAATGCATAGTGCTTTTGAATATCAATAATCTTAAACTAGTTATTCTATTTCATCACCAAGTTGTTGGGACTGTTTTTGAATATTCTCTGAAACATTTCTGATAATTCACATATGGCTGGTCAACACCATTGTTCTTTCAACTCCTCTTTCTTACATTGAGATTCTTTTGAACTTTAATATGGCTGGTAACTGGCAATTTTTAAGAGGTTTTACAACAGACACACACACACACACACACACACACACACACACACACACACACACACACACTTTGTGTAAAGGACCTGAGAGGACTATACATGCATTTTCAAATTTGATATCCTGCCAAAACCGATTTGGCTCAGTGAATAGAGCATTGGTCTGTGGACTGAAAGGTCCCAGGTTCGATTCCTATTGTGGGCACATCCCCAGTAGGGGGCGTGCAAGAGGCAGCTGATCGATGTCTCTCTCTCATTGTTTCTAACTCTCTGTCCCTCTCCCTTCATCTCTAAAAAATCAATAAAATATATATTTTTAAAAATGATATCCTTGTAGAATGTTTCTTGATCTTACAGTTCTTCACTCCGGGTGATTATTTGTTCATCTGGGGCAAGGTAAACTCAGCTACTGACTGTGAACTCGTGGAGAAAAGAACGGGATTATTCAGCTTTCATGCCCAATGCATAGTCAAAGCCTGACCCAAGGGCAGATTCCCGGTAAATGTTTGTGGTTCATATTCATACATGTTCTCTCTCTCTTCTTACGGAACAACTTTAATCGACCACAGTAAACGCATCTTTGTAAGTGAAGTGTCTCATAAAATTAGTTATCTGATGTGTAATTTTGCATGCATATTCCATATTTTGTAGCTGAAATGATGCAATAAACAATAAGGTCAATGAAATGACATTAAGTAAAGTTTTTCTCAGTGTTTCAGTTACATAGTCTCCAAAACACGCAGCTGTATTCACAGGGCCATTCATAGGCCTACGATAATTAGTAAAAGATCACAAATATGGTTCCCATCACCCTGAATATCTCCCAGAACTCACCTTTTGAGGAACTTCTTAAACTCTGAGCCTCCTCTGACTTTTCCCCACCCGCCAGAGCCTTCCTGTTTCATCCAGACTAATTCCACAAAGAAAATACTCAGCACCAATTGGTAAGTGATTACAAGTCTTTAGCTTCTTGCTGGGCTAATTAGAAGTCATTAAGTTTCAGAGTTAGGACACGCACAATACCCTTGCCTTGGGTTTTGAATCCAATTTGAAGCCGTACATGAAAGAGAACATCTAAATAGCCTTCCCAGAAGATATTTAGAACGTAGTCAGAATTTAGTTTCCCAAAAGCCCCAGTGGTGTTGCAAAACAAATAAATGAACATACAAAACCAAAACCTCGCTTTTGAGAAATGTGACCTCCCACGGAGTTGGACGCTAGCCCAAAAGCCTGCTGGATCAATTCCTGTAATCCAGAGTAGCGTTCCCAAGGGCAACCAGGTACTGGAGTTCCAGCTCCCTTGATCTAGAAATGTCTTGGCTACCGGAACGCTGTCATTCTGTCCAGCATTACCTGCAGACCACACACACACACACACACACACACACACACACACATGCACAGGCACACAAACACACGTGCACACTCATAAACATACATATACACCTAATTACTTCATAGCATGAGGATAAAAAGAATAGAGGCAAAGCCCACCTTCAGAAAGTAGTCACCTTATTCTAAGTGCTTAAGCCTAGAGTTAACATTTGATAACTTGTATACTCATTACTAACATAGTAAAGCTAACTTCGTTAGGCATTCACTGGAGATTTAAATTATCCTATATAATAAAAGCTCAGTGACCGAATGGCAGAATGACCAGAACGACCGTTGACCAGTTGCTATGATGCACACTGACCAGAGGGCAGACGCTCAACGCAGGAGCTGCCCCTCATGGTCAGTGTGCTCCCACAGCAGGAGCAGCCACTCAGAGGGCAGGGCCACAGCCGCTTGGCTGACCAGTGGGCTGATCCCCACAGGCCATGCCCCCCACCAGTGCACAAATCCTGTGCACTGGGCCTCTAGTATGTAATAGTTCTGTATTAACATTAATGTTTGTATGCTAAGAAATCTATTAATTCTAAGCGACAGTTTGTATAAAAATATGATAAGAAGATTTGAGATTGCAATGATTTCAGACATTGAAACCACGTTATGAAAAATTCTAATTTTGGTTAAGAGCTTGCCTACATTTAGAATTTTGGATGTCACTCTCACTCGATGTATATATAGCAGGTCCTTGAATAACTCTTCATCTTAGTTTCACTCTAATGATGATAAGGGGGGAAAAATCAATTCCTAGAAGAAGACTGTGAAAAGTTTGCATGTTCTCTCCATGTGATTTTTCCCCTGGTACCTGGGTTTTTTCCCACATGCCACATATGTGTTTGTGAGGTGAACTGGCATGTCTACATACTCCCAATCTGCGTGAATGTGCATGTGGATGTATTTACATTTAAGGTAATATATAGTACTTACATTTAAGAGTTCTTATCCTTTTAAATATATTTTTATTGATCTCAGAGAGAAGAAGGGAGAGGAAGAGAGTCACCAATTGGCTGCCTCCTGCGTCCCCCCTTCTGGGAATCAAGCCTACAACCCGGGCATGTGCCCTTGACTGGAATCAAACCGTGGACCTTCAGTTTACAGGCTGATGCTTTATCCACTGAGCAAAACCTGCTAGCAACAGACCTAAGAATTTTTAAACAAACATAATTTATTCCTGATATCAATATGTGTGATATTAGCAAGTAGACACTTTTCGCTGTCATATAGTCTGTATCTAGAGAGAGAAAAAGGTTGCTTCCTCATCTAGCCTTATTGATAATGGTTTATGTGATTTTCCACACCCCCACTTACTTTGTCACATTCTTAGTGACTATGGATAACCTACACATTTGAATGGATGTCACAATATTAAAATCTATTTTTAGCAATGTCCTCAAACTAGTGTATAAACCTAAATGAGGAATTTAACCAATCTGAAGGCAATAGTGGTAATAAAAGTATCCTTATCTTTCACAAAATAAGTTGTCTCAAGAATATAATAAAAACTTGTATGCAAGAGAACTTGAAAATAAAGATAAAACTTTAAAAGTAATACTATCAAACACATCAAATACTTAGGAATAAATTGAATAATCAATATGCAGTCTCTACACTGAAATTTATAAAACATTGAAAGAACTTAAAAATGACCCTAAAAGCAATATTTCCAGGTTGAAAAGTATAAAGATGTCAATTCTGCCCAAACTGATTCTATGGATTGACTATAATCACAGTAATATCACGGAAAGAGTTGCAAAAATAAAAAAGATTCTAAAGTGTGTATGGAAATACAAAAACCTAAACATTATCATGATAAGCTTAATCTTATTATAACTTTATTAATCTCAATTTTACAAAATCATGTTTTAATTTTAAAAATATGATCTAACCATTTTAAATTTTTGATTACATTTTAAAGTTAAAATTATAAATGTATGCAAATTTAATTTAAAATGCAGTTTAACTTAATTTCATGTAAAATGCACAGGTTAATTTAGATTAAATTAAAATTCATAGCTGTAATTTTAAGTGCATAGCTTGATGAATTTTTACATGTATGCCCTCCCAAATAATATAAAATATAGAGTATTTTCAGAAATCAAGATTACTCTCTCTTATCCCTATTTGGTCACACATGCTAAGAGATAACTGCTCTTCTAATTTCTATCATCATAACATAGTTGTATCTCTTCTGGGACCTCATATCAATGGAATCAGATGGAATATAATCTTCTGTGTCTGGAATATACTTTTATTCAATATGGTATCTGAGATGCATATATATTGTTGCATATAGCAGAGGTTAACTGTCTTATGTTACTGTATAGTATTCTTTTGCAAGAATTTATTACATTTTATATATGCATTCTCCTGTTAATAAGCATTGAAATTGTTTTCAGTATATACTTAGGATTAGAATTCGAATGGGTAGAGTAAGCATATGGTAAATGTTATCAGAATCTGTCAGTTTTCAAAATACTTGTAACCATAAATATAGGAAATTTGCTCCTATATATTTTTTTAAATATATTTTATTGAATTTTTACAGAGAGGAAGGGAGCGAGATAGAAAGTCAGAAACATTGATGAGAGAAACATCGATCAGCCGCCTCCTGCACGCCCCACAGTGGAGATGTGCCTGCAAGCAAGGTACATGCCCCCAACTGGAATCGAACCTCGGACCTTTCAGTCCGCAAGCCAATGCTCTATCCACTGAACCAAACCGGTCTCGGCTGCTCCAAATTCTTGCCAGGACTTGGTGTTGTCTTTATAACTTTAACCATCTGGTGGGTGCATAGTGGTATTAATTTGTTTTAATTAACTTGCTCATTAATTTGCTTTCCCCCGATGATAATAGAAGCACCTTTGCTTATAAGTTTGACTAATTCTCTCTCACTCTATTAATGCATCAGCCTCTGATTGGTCACTCAGATTTCATTTTGCCTTGGCTTCCTTCAATACATTCTCCAGAAAACTAAATACAAATCAGATCATCACTGACAGAGAATGATGGTCTGAATTCAGCACACAGCAGTACAGAAGGAAAACACTGTACAGATTCTGGATATGTTTCAGACTTACTGATGGATTGGAAGTGGGTGGAAAGAAAAAAGAGAATAATCAATGATGCTCCTACAATTTGGGTTTGATGGATAGTGATGCAATTTACTGAGATGATGGAAAATAAGAAAGGTAGATTGGTGGTCTTATTAAGTTTCAATCTCGACCAAAAAGAGATGTTATTTGATAAGATATATATGCATCTGGAAATCAGAGGAGAATTTAAAGCTGGAGAATGATCAACACAGAGATATCCAGGCTTTAAAACTCATAGGCTGGGTGAAATTGGCTTAATTATGCCGAAGAACAGAAGACTGGGGCAGAGAGGTATGTCTGAGAATCCAAGAAGATAAAATATTTTAAGAAGAAAGTCATCGTCAAATACTGCGGAACAGTTGAAATCAAGAGCTTGTGAGCAGTTGGAAGGGAAGAGAAGTGACCATTGGGTGGGCAACATGAACCTCACTGGTGACCCTGGCATGAGCCATGTCCACGGGGTGGAGAGAATAGACACCACAGTGGAGGCTGAGAGGAGAGAGAGCAGGTAGCAGATACACACAACAACTTTGGTACATTTTGTCCTGAAAGACAGCAGAGAAGTGAGGCAGTATTAGGAACAGGATCTGAAGTGGATTCCCTAGGTTTTAAGGTGAGAGATTGATAAACAATCCGATTTTTTAAAATATATTTTATTGATTTTTTTAGAAAGAGGAAGGGAGAGGGGTAGAGAATCAGAAACATCCATGAGAGAGAGACATCAATCAGCCACCTCCTGCACACCCCCTACTAGGGATATGCCTGCAGCCAAGATACATGCCCTTGATCGGAATTGAACCAGGGACCTTTCAGTCCACAGCCCAACGCTCTATCCACTGAGCCAAACCAGTTTTGGCAACAATCTGACTTTAAAAGACTTACTGACTAGCATAAGACAGTGTCCTAGAAGAAAAAAATAGTTCTGTCATTCAAGTTTGATGGCATCATGGCTTCCGAAAGAGCAATCCTACCAATCTCAAAAGGTGTGAAGTTAGGCAATGAAAGCTGTGGCCAGTTAACCTAATTTTACCCTTAGAAGTATTTTTAAAATTCTCTTACACTGAGACTTCTCAGTGTTTCAGAAATGATTGCCAAGTCCCTTAATTTTTACTAACAAACTTGAGATCAAGGACTTAATCTTAGAAAATACCCATGGACACAGAAGTTACTAAGGGTAAGACTGTGCAAAGGAGTGAAGAGGGTCCTTTAACTCTGTCTAATGCAGTGTATAGACGGCAGGAGAAAGGCTGTTGATTTTGATCGAGGAAAAAGTACAGGCTTTAGTAAAGTAGGGAAAATGAAAATCAAATTGCAAAGAAAACAGAATGGTGAGTGGGAGGAAACCGTCTGTTCAAGGAACTGCAGGCGCCATATGTAGAGGAGGATTAACTGGTAGAAGGGAGGGGAGGCAAAGTCAATTAGTCATTATCGCCAAACAAGTGCATGCTAAAATTAGCCTGCTAATCTTTTAGTATACTTAGAATCTTGCTTCTCGCTGAAAATGCTCATAAAGACCCATATCATCAAGAGAAATGGAAAGTAGAGCTATGTTTAAAAAAATTCTAAGTTTTCCTTTTTATAAATAATAATGTTTTAGAGAACAGGTAGACCATCAAATTCCAAAACAATCATGTGGTGTCATCCTCTCTAAGAAAGAGGGAATATGCTAATTGACTGTCACACCCTCACAAAGATGGTGGTGCCCACAGCCAATAAGGAGGGAATATGCTAATTGGCTGCTATGCCCTAAAAAGATGGTGGCGCCCACAGCCACAAGATGATGGCACCCAGCCCTCTCAGCCCAGCTGGGGCAGCAGGCATGCAACACGGCAGGCCCACCCCCAGGCTGGTCTAGCTGCTCTGCGTGTCTGCCTCCAGAGTCCCCCAGTCTCCTCAGCCCCTCAGCTGTCCAGGACTGGCCTGAGGCACAGGTAAGCCTAGATGTCAGCTGCACAGAGGCCCCGGGCGGGCCTAGCCACCCAGGGCGGGCCCAAGGTGCCGGCAAGACTTGGATGGTGGCTTCCCAGCTTCCCAGGGCCGCCCGAGGCTTAGGTAACCAGGGCTGGCTGAGATTGGCACTGCCGGCGGTAGCAGCAACAGAGGTGTGATGGGGGTATCACCGTCTCCTCTTCGCTGGGTGGCTTCCTGCCCCTGAGGGCTCCTGGACTGTGAAAAGGGCAGGCCAAGCTGGGCACCCCACCTCCAATGCATGAATTTTCATGCGCTGAGCCTCTAGCAAAAATATAATTGAGCTGTGGGTCAGAAGATTTGAGTTTACTGCAAACAAACTGTAACCTCGGAAGTTTGAGTTTTTCTAATCTATAATGTGAATGAACTACATAAAGCATTCTCAAAGCCTAATTTGGACTTAAATGCATTCTATAGTAACTACATTTCCATTTTGGAAGCTGGGTCCCAAGGGAGGTGGGAAATAGAAAGGAATCGCCTTTTCTTGCCTAAAGGTATGTGATATGGAGGAACCAGAACATAATATCTTGATTCTTAATTTATACTTTTGTGTGTGTGTGTGTAGTTCCTGTGGCTGTCTTATGATTAGCAGCATGTGTGGGCTAGCATGAAGGGATTTAGTTTTTTTGAGAGCTGGGAGACATTATCTGATTATTTAATACTCCTTTGACTGATGCTGAAGGGAGATAATGGTAACCTGGTATTTGTCACGATTCAAATCTTAACTTCAAGTGCTCAGTGTAATCCTCATAATCTCAGCAAAGAGTTACAGTAAAGATCAAGCTAACACCTGACAACTGTTCAACATTTCATTTGTTTTTAGAACACAGAGCAAACATTCAGAATTGAATTATTACCTTAATCCAAGTGGATCCCGTTAGTCACAGGCAAACTAGATGAAAGCCAACAATGCTCAATACTGTAGCCCTAACAGGATTTCTTGCCAACCTAATATTTAATAATACACCTTTCAGACTGCATGCAATCTTTCACGCGTGAGCTCATGTGTGAGCTTTGAAAGAGCAGCTATTAACTTGTGGATCTTTTAGTCACTCATAAAGGTCACGAGGAAGAATGTAGCAGACAGAGATGATTAATATTTGTCCTGGAGTCTCTCACTGACTGAACAGTGAAATTCCCAAGGAGTTATTTTTGACTCCAAGATAGGTGGGGTTTGTTTTGGTTTGGATTGTTTTGTTTTAGCAATTTTCACAGAACTCATTGCACTGAGCCCGAAGTAGGCCAATTAATTGCCTGAGCCCAGAAGGGAGCACGGTAAGGAAATATTAGAAAGCAAACCCCTCCATTTCCACCCTAATCACAGCAGTCCAATCTCTGGAAAGGCTCCTGTAAAAGCAGGGTTGGATTTCTCCAGATCCTTTCAGCCAAATAACCTCGGGGCTCTGATTTCGGCATCACCATTTCTTTAGCCCCTGCGAAAAGTGCAGTCCTTTAACAAGCCCACGTAAGGTTGTGTTGCTTCTCTATCGTGAAAGAAACTTTCATTTGTAAAACAAAGTGCAAATCTTAGACTTGGAGAGCCTGCAGGTACTCAGACCGCAGCCTTCCAAATGTGCCCTCCATGGTGGAGATTTTCCGTAATTGTGTTCAAGAATAGAAGAGAGACAAAGGTAGCATTTCATTTCTCTCGGTGACATCAGGGTGTGGCCTTACTCCATTATGCTCTGAGAATTAAAAGGAAGAGACTAGAGTTCTCTTTCTTCTTTGGGTCTGCTCCTCTGGGCTGGTCTCGTGGTACAGTGAATGGAAGGTATTGCGATATTAACAACCTCTACGAAACTGGCAGGTGGCAAAATGACCTATAGGTTGCTTGTAAGTGTTCATCCGTGGACAAAGGATCACAGCAGGCAAATATTTCCAGGGAGGATTTCTAATTTGGCTATTTCCCCTTTATTCCCTGGGTGCATCACAGATGACTGTGTCATGCTGTGTATGGATAACTTATTTTTGTAAAGATTGGCATTAGTTTTCAATAAAGAAGTCTCTACAATTATTTCAACCTGGTTTAACTTAGAGATCATTCTCCAAGCTCTACTTCTTCCTCTCCTTTGTTGGAACATGGCTGGATTTAGTTTTCTCTCAAAATACAGTGGTACCTCGAGATAGAGTGCCCTAACATACGAGATTTTTGAGATACAAGCCATCAAGCGAGCAATTTTTGCTTTGAAATACGAGCAACATTTGAGATAGGAGTGATCACGCTAAGCGGCCGGCTGCACACGACCCACCAGTTCACCACAACTCGAGCGTCTCATAGTTTCTCACGCCTCATGGTTACGGAACGAATTAAACTCGTATCTTGAGGTACCACTGTATGGACCTATAATCCTATATAATAAAAGCCTAATATGCAAATCAACCAAAGGGCAGAACAACCAGTCGCTATGATGCACACTGACCAGCAGGGGGCAGATGCCCCCAGCCCACAGGCCCCAGGTCAGTCAAGGCAGGGGGCAGCAGGGGACCCCCTAATCGCCCTGACGGTTGCCCCGCCAATCGGCCCTGATCAACAGCCAAGCCGAGGGACCTTACTCATGCTTGAATTTCATGCACTGGGCCTCTAGTAATCAAATAAAAGTTGTTAAGGTTTTTATTACATAACTCATGATGAATTAATGACTAAATTATGGTAAGAGAAATAGTCAGTAGATCATGCATATGTTGGCATCTTTAATTAATTGAAGTACAGTGGTACCTCGAGATACGAGTTTAATTCGTTCCGTAACCTTGAGGCGTGGGAAACTGCTGGGTCGTGTGCAGCCGGCTGATCCATGCGATGACTCCTATCTCAACTGTTGCTCGTATTTCAAAGCAAAAATCGCAAGCTTGATGGCTTTTATCTCAAAAATCTCGTATGTTAGGGAACTCGTATCTCGAGGTATCACTGTATATATATATATTAGTCCCCATTAGTCTACTATACAACAGAAATTCCTCAGAGTATGAAGTTCAAGGCTTTAAATTGATTATCCCCCAGTAAGTAAAAGCAGCCCGAAGCATATGTTTTCCTTGTAATTATCACTTAATAAGTCTGGGTCTTATTTTTAAAGCGTTTTGGCAAAGTAACTAGATGCAGAAGTTGACATACTTTGTTTATTGCAAGTTCTTTCTAGCTTCTTCCCTGTATTGCCTCTTTAAATAAATCTGTCAGTTTTCACAGAATTAAATAAATTAGAGTTGGAACAATCTTTCTGGATAGTCGAAACATTCCTGACTCACACCAGCGTGCTGTCTACAGCTTTTCTCTCTCTCTCTCTCTCTCTCTCTCTCTCTCTTATTGTTTGGGCAGATTTTACCACAATATTAGGAGAAATATATGACATCTCTCTCCTTTGTTAATACACAGGTGGATGCAGCATTCCCCAGCTAAGAGATGACTATTTTTTATGTTTCTGTTTTGTTTCTTATCATGTATTTTTCCAAACTAGATTCTGTTAAAATGACATCTAGTGACTTTTTTTGCCTTCCAGTTTTCAGGTTCCCAATCTCCACCAAAGAAATCTGCAGATGGCTGTGCTGCCAGGAAGTTCATTCAATAGACTTGGAAAGATCCACAGAATCGTGTTATTGCAACCTAGTCAGTTGCAACAATTCCTTTCTAGAGCAAAGTGGAATAGAAATGCGTAAACAGATAAAATAGTTACACCTGTGATGTGGGCCAAAGTGTGGAATTGATCTCCCCTCTCTGCTTCTTTTTACTTCCTATGTTCCCTCCTCCCAGACCTACACTGATGTCACACTGACCTTTATGCTACATGAGGGTCCCAAAATGCCTCTCTTAACCTTTCATGGATTTGCACATTCTTTGTTTCTTCTTGGGATGGTCTTCCTTTTATTATTTTAAGACATTTTCTTTATCCATTTTTAACAGCTTTACTGGTGTGTAATCTATAATAATAAAAGCAGAATATACTAATCAGACTGGACAGCTGAACGACCTTCTGGACAACCTTCCAGATGAAGCTGAGCCTGCGAGGGCCAAGCCCCTTGCACAGATTTCATGCATCGGGCCTCTAGTTGATAACAAACTACATGTAGTTAATGCACACAATTTGATGAGTTTTTGTCAACTTTATTGACATATAATTGACAGATAACATTAAGTTTAAGGTGTACAAACTAATGACTTATATATATTGTAAAAATATCCCCATAATACCGTTAGTTAACATCTGTCACCTCTTTTTTTTTTTTTTTTAATAATAGCCATTCTAACATTTGTGAGGTGATAGCTCGTTGTAGTTTGGATTTGGATTTGCTT